>JAFVLL020005712.1:0-21984 GCA_021397915.2 Tor tambroides | reverse complement strand
CAATATGATACAATAGACAGACAGACAAATACGATACAATAGACAGACAGGTACAACATGATACAATAGACAGACAGACAAATACGATACAGTAGACAGACAGACAGGTACAATATGATACAATAGGAAGACAGACAGATGCGATACAATAGACAGACAGACAGACAGACAAATATGCTATGATAGATATATAGATAGACAGACAGACAGATAGAGCGATACAATACGATACAATAGACAGACAGATGCGATACGATACAACAGACAGACATATGGATGGATAGATGGATGGATGATAGATGGATGGACAGACAGACATGATACAAAATGATAACATAACCACAGACAGAAAGACGGATATGATACAGTAGCCAGACAGACAGATACGATACAATGTAATATGATACAATAGACAGACACGCTGCGATACACAGACGTGATGATGATGAGACATACGACCAAGTATGGTGACCCATACTCTGAATTTGTGCTCTGCATTTAACCCATCCAAAGTGTGCGCACACACACACACGCACGCACGCACACACAGAGAGCAGTGGGCAGCCATTTATGCTGCGGCACCTGGGGAGGAGTTGGGGGTTCGGTGCCTTGCTCAAGGGCACCTCAGTCGTGCTATTGAGGGTGGAGAGAGCGCTGGACATTCACTCCCCCTACCTACAATTCCTGCCGGCCCGAGACTCGAACTCGCAACCTTTCAATTACGAGTCCGACTCTCTAACCATTAGGCCACGACTTCCCCTACAATATGATAGACATACAATAAGATGCAGCAGATAGTCAGACAGACAGACAGATAGACAGGCAGATACATTACAATACGATAGATAGATAGATAGACAGACAGACAGACAGACAGATAGACAGACAGACAATACAATACAATACAATATGATGTGATACAATACAATACAATACAATAGATTTTCAGACAGACAGATGAATTGATAGATAGATAGATATAACAGATAGACAGACAGGCAAATCTACACAGTTGTTAGATGAATAGGTGAATTATTTGAAAATATCTACTTTTGTGTTTTTGCAACATGACGGTGAGAATATGATGCGTTATTCCTTTAAAAATGCTGTCTATGGAAAGCCTCCTTAATGAGAACAGATTTCCTGTAAGCACAACCTGCTATACAAAGTTAAGAAAATATGCTTGTTTATTGAGAGCGTCCCAACCCTCTCCTTCTAATTTAATGTGGGTTCATTATGCTGTGTTTGGAATTAAGATTAACATTGTTTCCAATGTAGGTAAGGATATGAACTTATCCAGAGTGGGAGTGTGGTGTGTGTATGTGTGCTGGTCACTGCTAAGCTCACGGCCTTCTCATAAAATCTGAAGGGTAGTGGCAGTGGCAGTGAATTTAACCATCTTTCCCTAATAAATGAAGCTAGAGAAAGACAGATGTGGATTCAATCAGCTTCTTATGTGATTAAAAATCCAACAATCCTACATTGATTAACTCGAGAATAACACTTTAAACGAGAAATAAATAAAACAGATCTCAGTGAGACAAAAAATAAATCTTAAGCACACAGTATGGTTATTTCTGTCAGTGATGTATTTTAAAGTCAAACATTGATCACAACCAATTTTACTTCTATAATCTGACCTACCCTTGGCCTTGTGAAAAAAGTGTGCTTAATTGTACACTTGTAGAGTTCTTCAGATCTTAAAAATAGAATAAAAATCTTACTTGCCGATAATATAATATTACAATTTAAAAAAAAAAATTAAATAAAAGGCCACTTAAGTTTTCTTAAAGAATACTCTTTTTATGTCTGTTTCCTAAATGGGCCATGCAATGCAGTTCCATATTTTTATATTTTGTTACTTCAGGTTAGTTTTTTTGCATCAAAAAAGGTCAATTATCAATTATCACTCTCTGTGAAACAATTTCTTCTGCACTGCTTTCAACAAGTGGGTAACTAACTTGCAAAAGTAATGATTGTTTTGATTGTTTCATGAACTCTCCCCTCATCTTTCACTGGTCAGCCAAACAGAAAGCCCCGCCCCCAATCTCACCCCATTGGTTGAGCTGTTGCTGTGTCAGACTGTTCAGGATGCTCAAACAAACAGAACAATGTTTTGAAAGTGCCACAGTTTTTACACTTTTCAGAGAAATCTTGTCTCTGTATATAAAACTGAAAAAAAGAATGTTTCTTAAAACTGAAAAAATTGCACACTTCAACTGTAATATCATAATACAAGTTTGTCAGAAGTTTGACTAGACATGGTTTGACTGGACTAGATTGCCTCGGCCTCACTGTTTACACAAATACTCCTCAAAACTCCTCCGCAGCACAACAACAGTCCAAGTTCTTCTTCCAGAGTTCATTTTGAGTTCTTGTTGAGATGTTGAGCCAATGAACACGCCTAACAGCAGGGACTAAATATTCAGTTGCTGGAGTTGTCTCAGGCTTCATATCCAGTAGCGACGTGGTGAAGAAAGTGTTAAAAGAACGGGACAGAGCAGGACCAGAGGAGTGTGTGAGGAAGAAGAAGGGGGGCAAGACCGCTGGAGTTGATAGACTCCAGATGTGACTATTAGATAAACTCAAGGCAAGGGGTGTGTTTGTGAGTGTGTGTATATGTGCTAGTGTGGGTGTGTTTATGTTGCTAGCGGCACCCGATAGCGTCTGGGCTTTTCACGAAATGCAAAAGCAGGATGGAGTGACAGAGCGTACATTCACACTGAGAAATCGCTGAAAGAGCAGATGAGGGTAGTTTTGAGAGGACATTTTTACCGTGTCTGTGAAATGCACAGCTGAACTGAATTTACAACCTTCTGTATTTGTTCTCTGTGTTTCCTTCTTTCACGTCCACAAGAAATCCTTTTCATTTTGCTCTCCTAAAGTCCAGACTGACTGGATCTCAAAGTCCACCCACATGCAGCAGTGTTCACACATAGCCTGTCATTGTCCTGTGTTCATTCACTCATATTGTGCTCTGTGCTGTCAGACAGCTGTTTCTTTGTACTCTTGCTGGCCTAGTGACAGCGCTTCAGTGCTCTGCTCTTAAAGTACTGTGTGCTGGCCCAACATGCAGGACTTTTGATTGATAATTGCTTTTTTTCCAACATATTAATAGTTGGACTTATGCAAATGGCTGCAGAATTTCTGTAATTGTGTTCAAGAGTTAGGTTGCATGAGTAAAAATCCAGATCATTTTCTCCATCGATGAACTGAGTGAAAACTTTTGGACAGGATGAAGATGATACATTTTTCTTATTTTGTTTAAGCCTTTTTTCAGGTAGTACTGCCCTTCAGAAGCAACAGAAGATACTTATGTATTTCCCAGAAGACAAAATAAGTTCAATTTACCCTTGTCTTCAAATTCAGAAAGTTTTCACCGCCAGCTCTTAATGCGTCTTGTTTCCTTCTGGAGCATCAGTGAACGTTTGAACCGTTTGTGTAACTGTTGCGAATGAGTCCCTCAGTTGTCATCAGTGTGAAAAGATGGCTCTCAAAGTCATATAAGGACCAAATTCTTTGGTTTTCCAGCATCTTTTGCATATCTGATGCTGGAAAACCAAAGAATTTGCAGGATACGGAGGATTTTTTTGAAAGAACAGTGGGCAGTTTAACTGTTCAGGACAAACAAGAAACAACCATCACAAAAAAACATAAAACAGTGGTGGATCATAGCTAATGACACACAGTATTAGGAATTAAGCATATGTAAACTGACTGGCCTCTCCTATGAAGCACTGTAAATGAATGGGGGGGTGAAAACTTTTGAACAGGTTGAAGATGTGTAAGTTTTTCTTATTTTGTTTAAACATTGTATTTTTTTTCCATTGCCCTTCAGAAGCAACAGAAGATACTAACATGTTTTCCAGAAGACAAAATAAGTACAATTTACCCTTATCTTCAAATTCAAAGTTTTCACCCCCTGCTCTTAATGCATCGTGTTTCCTTTTAGAGCATCAGTGACCATTTGAACCTTTTGCAATAGTTGCGAATGAGTCCCTCAGTTGTCCTCAGTGTGAAAAGATGGATTTCAAAATCATACAGTCCCTGCTGGTTAGGGATCTGGAGGACTTTCCTAAAGAAAGTGAGCAGTTTAACTGTTCAGGACAAATAAGGGACTCGTGAACAACCATCACAAAAAACACAAAACAGTCGTGGATCATCTTACACAGTATTAAGAGTTAAGCATATTTAAACTTTTGAACAGGTCTGCTAAAAAGTGGCATTAGTTTTCATCTACATTTGGGAGCAAACCTCCTTCCAAAGTTCAACTTAAGCAGCATCCCAAAAGCAAATGGCCATTTTTTAATACATGTACCTAATTTATTTCTGGAAGTGCACATGCTCCAAGCACAAGGCTGAGCAATTTTCCACAATTCCGGTCCCAACGTTTATCTTGGCGTAGAACCTTCCTTCTGCCATTGAACAAATATATAATCAACATTAACCACAGAAATGCAACTCTTCAAAAGTGCACTTCTTCTTCATGAGTTTACTGAAAAAATTATAAAGGAAATGGTCTGGACTTCACATTGCATGTGTATTTAATTCAAGCTCTTGAAATATGTTAGATATTTCAGTCTAAACGGGCCAGTCCTGAAGTAGAATACATATTGGTTCCATTTATCTGATTATTAAAATGATGACATTGACATTTTACACATATATGCTAAGATTATGTTCCTTAAGTGTGCATTGGGTTTCAAAAGGATGATCATTTGCAATTAAATTTAGTACAAATAAAAGTTGAAATGTTGCCTTTGACTCAGGATAGACTGGATAGAGGAAAACTATTCCAATAATCTGAGGAAGGAGAGGAAAAGCAGGAAATGAGTTGGAAAAATAAGAAGCAGGCAGATCCAGGTTTCCTGTTTGGGTAGGAGTGGGTCAATGTAAATTTCAAGGCAGCGTTATAAGGACCCCATTGTGTAACATGTCCGATGTGTGTGTTAGTGGCCATTACACGGGGTCACGGCTGCTCCCCCCACTCAGGACTCCAGCGCTATGGGAAAAACAGTGTTTTGAGAGAAAGGAAACAGTAAAATAAATGAGAAACAACCTCTGTGCAGGGACAGGAAATGACATGTGGCACCAAAATGGCTTCCGCAATTTGCACCTAAATCTACGAAGCAACACACCTCACCATATTCCTTCCTGTATTAATATACCAAATTGCTACATTGCCTGGCAACAGGGCTACATAAACAGTAATGAACTATTTAACTTGATATTAGAAATGGAGAAATTAGAATTCTTTTTCATCCTATGTGGTTATGAAAAACAGTCATCAGCTTGCACCTGTCCAAAAAAATGTGAACAAGACTTATAATTATTATTTATTATATTTGTTGTTTTGGTGGTTTAATGTGAGGAATATTTATTTATTTATTATTTAAGTCAGAGTATCATTCTAGCAATTTGCCTTAAGCCATGTGTTATGTTGCCGTTTCTTTTTAAAATGACAGTTTACAGTTACTTGCCAAATGCAATTTTCAATTAAACTAAATCTCATTTGCCGAAATTCTAAATAGAGCACATAGAGTTTGGAATCTGGATCCAGAAGTAATAAATACAATTAAATTATTTTTTAACAATTGATTTATAAACATTTCAAGACACATCAACCTTGAGCTCATGAGGTTGTTAAGTAAAGCCACAAATTAGTGTAATTTCAACTTCAAAAAATCTGCAACATAGTCAAAATCCTATCATAGAAGTCACCATTACCATGTGAATTAAAACAGCTGCTTATACTTTTGTACAATTTGATTTTGCATATTTTGAAATAAACTTGCAGTGCTTAATGGGATGAGCAGTTCATTCCTTTATAAAAGAAAATGCACGGTCTTGTCTTTTTTTCTTTAATTGTTATACATTTTAGGAAAGATAACTCATTATTACTCATTATTAACTCATTATTATAACTCAACACATCACAGCTGGTAGGACAGTGTCCCATATAAACCCCAAATCTCCATCAAGAGTTAAAATACTACAAAATGCTGTTTCAGGTCAGTGATTGAAGTGTGTTATAGCTTTCCCGTCCAGACATCTGCATGTTTGAATACCTGTCATCATGTTCTTACATAAGGTCTTACTAAGAAAATCATAAACCATGTGCTGGGGAAATTATTCAGCAGACTTTGGCTTGGATTGTAAGTGATTTAAAGACACGGATCAAAAATCGTTCTTTCTAAATCCTTTTGTGAAGTTCACGAACGTTCGTGGATCCCAACTGTGTGTAACTGCTCCAGAGTTTTAAAGACCCTGTGAAAGCACTTAATGAGTGCAGTTTTCTGTCTTGTGTGGATGCATTTCCTGTTGAAACAGGAAGGTGGGCCTGGTTGTATTCAATAGGTTTTGCCTTGTTTATACAAAGCCAATAGCATTTAGTTTACATCAAAGACATGAACATGCGGTGAAACAAGTACATAAGAATATACTTAAGTGTGAATATACTTGAATTGCATTTGAATTACACTTAATTGGATGTTATTTACAATCAAAAGAAGTTATATTGCAATTTAAAATGTGTAATTAAACGCATTCAGCTAAACTTAAGGGTATTTTTGACCCACTTAATTTTAGTCAACACATCAAAATTACTGCACTTATTTAAAACATGACAAAAGATTATTAAAACAAGGATTTATCATTACCTGCAAGTTCAGGTTTTTTTATTTTAAAATTTGAAGTACATTACAAGTGCAGATTTAATGCAATTAATCACACTTCTTTTTCACAATTAACAATAAAAAGTATAGTCAAGTTCTTTAGTATGGTAGTCAACACATCAAACAAGTGTACAGTATGTCTGAGTCAGCAATATTTTCAACCTAGGCTCATTGGAAATACGTGCCTCTTCATACATTTCTGCAAAACTGAAAAAACGTACCTATACATACAAATTGCTGCAGTTTCCAGTTGAAATGAACACTAGAGGCAGTAAAACTCTGACAACTTTTATTCTTTTTCACACAAAAGTATAATTTACAGGTATATTTTTGATTACTAAAGGCTAATTTTCACACAATTAGTTGCAGAATGTTATGTTCTGACTTCAAAACAATTTTAACATCCTGCACGATTTGAAAACTGATACTTTTGAACGTTGTCGTCACATATACAGCTTCATATGTATGAGTTTTCTGTTCCAGTAGATTTACTCGGTAGCTCATGCGACACGGCGTTGCACTTAGGCGATGAAGAGCTCCGGCACGAATCCCCGTGAAACTACGGTTAGACTAAACAGCTCAAATCTGCATAAGGAAGTTGAAATAGCATGGCTGCATCAGCAAATATGTTTTTATATTACTTTTGCATTTGTTAACACTATCGGGTAGGTTTAGGTTTGGGTTTGGTGTAGGTGATATTTCCAACATGATAGAGCATTAAACTTTAGCGACACTCACCAGATATTTGAATTCTGAATGGTCGCAAAACGTACCTCAATCAGCATAATAAAAAAGCTGCAATACGTGCCTGTACCAACGTAATAAAAACGTGCCACGTTCACGTATTAAACGTGTGTTTTAGCGCCACTCTCTGGACATTTCACTTTGAAACTGCTGCGAAACGTGCAGTAAGGTACATAATTACGGGGCTGCAGAAATGTATGTAGAGGCACGTATTTCCAATGAGCCTGGGTTGAATATTTTTATCTAAAAAAAGACAGTAAATTTTAAGTATATAAATGTGCTAAAAGATCATTTTGTAAGCTTTAGGAATATACTGCCATACTGACAAACAGATTAAGAGCCATAAAACTCCAGATTTCATGAGTCTTTAATCACTCCAGCCGTGCTGACATTGTGGTTCTGCAGTGTGTGTGTGTGTGTGTGTGTGTGTGAGCGCTCCAGACTTTAGGAAGAGAACTCTCCCAGTTCCACATTCCCCATCTGAGCGATAAGAGAGTGTCTGTGAGCCGTTGTGTTGATCTTCACACACAGAGAGCACACTTTGCTTTGACCTTTACTCTAGCGGTGTGTGTGTGAGGAAACAGTGGGTAGAGTCTCTCTTTTCATCACAGTGCTAATG
The DNA here is from genome assembly GCA_021397915.2 of Tor tambroides. NCBI lineage: Eukaryota > Metazoa > Chordata > Actinopteri > Cypriniformes > Cyprinidae > Tor > Tor tambroides. The sequence goes on along the minus strand of JAFVLL020005712.1, from coordinate 13,947 downwards.
AGGGTTAGGACACGCTAGCCAGGAAACAGCTATTGTTCCCCGTCCAAGAGCACGGCTACTGGCACACACACATTTGTGAGGAGGTTCATTCAACAATTCACATTCATAGACTGAAATACTCTACAACATGTCCTATTTACCCTGCTGTCGTACTCTTTTGTAGTCACAGGAATTCAAACACGTGTATTTAATAGCGCATAACTTTCTCCTGCGGTCACTTTCTCACCTTCTTCCCCTCCGCTTCTCTCCGTATATTGGCTCTGATAGCTATTAATGTGTCAATCACGCAGCACTCAGTAGGCCATACAGATGTGACAGGCCAGCGCTTTACTGCATTCTGTCAAGCCGGTGTTAATGTCTTGGTTCCCTGCAAATATATACAGCGTATCTGTTATCATGCTGTGTAATGTTCATGTTTATATTCAGCACATGATATCATGCTGCGGCGTTGTTTGCTGTAGTTTCAGCACTGATAGAGCTTCATGGATGAAGGACATTAGGAAAAAGAGGATGATTGATTGGTGGATTGCTTGTTTTGGTTCAATATTAGCCACATAATCAATTCAGTACATTTAGTAAAAAGGCTACAACCTAAATTATAATAATACATATACATATGAAAATATATAAATGTTACATATAATTATATTGTTACGTTTGCATGGTATATAAAGTGTGACATTAGAATACAAAATACTTTATATTACATACAAAGTGAAATTTATTTTATTTTAATGTTAATTCTAATATATATCTTATAATTATATATCTTATAATTATATATATATATATATATATATATATATATATATATATACATACAGGTATTATTTGTAATAATATAATATTAATGACAATATTCATTTTTAATAATATTGAAATAATTATGTAATTTCTATTTAACAGTAGCTTACTATATAAAGCATACAACACACTTTATAATGCATAGAAAATTATATTAAATTTTTATAAAATGTAATTATTCAAATATATGAATATATATATATATATATATATATATATATTTACACAAACAAATACTAAATAAATTAATAAATAATGTTTAAAATATATTTTTATTTAAATGTTAGCATACTGTATAAAGCACACTATACTTTATAATAAATATAAAATGGCATTTATTTTATGTAAAACTTATTGAATCTAATGTACAGTATTTTAAGTATTTTATATGTTTTGATTTAAAGTTTGCATGAAATTAAAGATGGTGTAATCTCTAATGCTCTTGTTTTGAAGATGCTGAAACAATGTTGAGCGATTATGAAACTTGAGTTGACCCTTATCCTCAAAATTCCCTCATGGCCAATAAAAAAAAAAAAAAACATGCAAGAGTTTCAGAGGTTAATTTGTCAGTATTAAGTGTGTGAATCCATAGTTTGATGGGTGAATATGCTGATAAGTGCTTAAACACATGGACAAAAGCAAACACAGAGATCCGGGCCAGGACAGCGGCGGCATGAAACACTACCTTCAAAGCTTGTACTGGAAATGAATATTTATGGTTTGACTCTTGAAGGTGTAACTTCACTGTGGGAAGAATCACTTTAAAAGCTTCCACTGTTTAAAGAGAGCATCTCCACTTTCTCCTGTAATGTGTGTCTGTTTTCTCTGCTTGGGGGATCTGCCTCCATTTTGAGCCTGAGGACCAGGTGTGGTTTGAGGTATGGTTTAAAAAATACAGGAAATCTCTTTCTTTCTCAAACAGAGACAGGACAGAGTAAACTATGTTGAAGGCAGGGAAGGGGTCTTGTGGTCAGCGGCGTATAAAATGTGTTTCATATTTAATTTCATGTTATTTTATGCTGATATGAACTGGTTGTTTTTGGACTCCAGCAATGGTCAGCATACATAAACATGTGACTTCCTTTTCTTTCAAAGCACATGTACATATGCGTTCATCTATTTTAGTATATTAAGTACAGTAAACGAAGGCAAAAATAGCATTTATTGCTATGTAGAAAAAAAGGGTTGATTTTTAAACTAACACAGAAAAGTGTAATCCATGGGAAATCTACTCAAATATAACAGTTAGAGTACATGTAAGTCGATCTGCTCAAAGGTCTCCGTGTTTGTCTGTTTCTCAGGGATCTCAGGAATAACTTGATCAGCACCATCATGCCTGGAGCCTTTCTGGGTCTCACAGCTCTTCGAAAACTGTAAGTAGACCTTAAAATCATAATCAGTTATTATAACAGGACACCAGTTACACAATTTACCAATAATGTGGCAGTAATTGCATTAACTTTCCCTTACAAAACTGTTTAACTGTTAGGGGCCGTTCACACAGAACACGTTTTTCCATTCCAATGCACTACTTTTCCATTATTTTTCAATGTAAATACATGCTAGACGAACATGTATGACCGTTGTGTTCGTACCTTTTCGCACTTGAGCCCTACGACTTTTTAAGTGTGTTAAGTTAAAAAAAATTCCGCTCATCAATGTCAGTTCCAGAAGTGTGAACCAATTAGAAAACCCTGAAGGCGGGGCAAGCGTTGTGATTTTTTGTTTACAGTAGCATGTTGGCATTGCAATTGTTTTATTTGATGGCAGTACGGCGGAGGAGGCATAATGCACTGCTCTTTTTAAAAAAAACATTCCTGAGCGCTGCGTCTCACGTTTTTAGATGCAAATACGTGTTCTGTGTGAACGGCCCCTTAAACAGTTTTCTTTTTTTCAAACTGAGTGTCAATTCATAGAGTGTGATTTGGTGCAAATGTAATACTGGACTGGGACATTGAAATGAAACATATATTTATATACTAGTGCTGTCGAATGATTAATCGCGATTAATTGCATCCAAAATAAATGTTTTTGTTTACATAATATATGTGTGTGTACTGTGTATATTCATTATGTATATATAAATGCAAACACATACAGTATATATTTTGAAAATATTTACATGCATATATATTCTATCCTAATATATTATATTATATATAAATATATTTGATATATAAACATAACATATTTTTCTTAAATATATATATGCATGTGTTTTTATCCAATAAATATAGCCTTGGTGAGCATAACATACTGTATATTTATAGCATGTGGTGTATAGCTAAGTACCTTGACTGTAATTGAACTAATATAAGTAGTTTGAAAAGCTACAGTTTCAAAGTTTGAATCAATGATCACTGCATAATGATTGCTGCATTATGAAGTATTTTCTGAAGTTCTGAAGCCCAGATCCATATGCTTGCTAGAACTGGAACCCAGAATAACAATGCATCTGATTTACTGTAATCTGTGCAGTGACCTATCCAGTAACCGAATTGGCTGCCTGACCTCAGAAGTGTTCCAGGGACTTACCAACCTCACAAAATTGTAAGTCATTATTTCTGAAACAAATATTTAGTGGAGTACAAAAACACAGAAGATCAGTATTGCTCTTGAAAGTGTTGCTGTGCTGTACAGAATAACATATGTTTGATAATGATACACACAGCATCTGTTGCAAATGATGCATTTTATAATGTTCTTGTCATATTTAAGAATTGCAAAATGTTTGTGTTCTTATATTATAGAAACATCTCTGGAAACATCTTTTCCTCTCTGGATCCACATTTGTTTATGGAGTTGCACTCTCTAAAGCTGGTGTGAGTTAAAGTGAATCTTCTCATGGTGCTCATGCTCATTTTTTGTATAGAAAGAGATATTCCTGGGATTTCTAGCATGCCAATTGTCAGTGATTTTTTTGATAATTTTATAATGCACTAAACTAAGTGCATATATGTCTATAAATTCCTTGTATGTGTAAACATACCTGGCAATAAAGCTAATTCTGATTCTGATAATTCACAACTAGGCTATATTCCCTAGAAATGGTTTAACTGCTATTAAATGAAGCCTATTCTTTATCAAGTATGACAGGATAATCCTGTAATGCAGCTTTGATGAATTTTTCTGTTCCCGTCACCATTAGGGTCATGATTAACTCTTTAACATGACATAAAGTAGACCTAAAAAGTATTTCAACCCTGAAGTCACACTTGTGTAAATATCTTTGTATTTCTGTAATAAGTACAATTTCATAATTCATTCCGTTGAGATTTAGGAAGAACTAAATGTGTTTAATTACACAAATAAATGGACAGTCTTCTTCTGAACAACAAGCTTTATCTAATTCTTACATCCAATTGTGTGCTCATTAGGAACTTTCATTCTGAGTTCCTGTCATGTGACTGCGGTCTGCGCTGGGTCCCAGGCTTTTTCCGCAGCAGTTCTGCTCGGCTTGGGGACGAAACACTGTGTGCGTATCCCAGAAGACTCCAAAACAAACCCCTGCGACTCCTGAGAGAGACTGACCTCAGCTGTGGTGAGCAAAATCAATATCAGTCTTATACAATATCATATTCAATTATTTACATGCAAAATGCACATCTGAATGGAATTTATGGCAACATATTTACTTATAAATAAAGATATGCTCTCTCTCTCTCTATATATATGTGCATATACAGGAGACTGGGGCTAGTCGTCACATTTTTTTACTCCAGTGAATATTTCACAAAGTAGTTTTATAGGGGGGGGGGGAACCATTGTTTTGGACAGAAAAAAATTAAATATATTATTATTACTATTAAGTGGATTTTATTAGACTCAGACTTATAGTTAATATAGCCCTTGTGGCAACTTCCTGATGAAATTTCTAGTATTGAAAATATATATTTTTTTAATTCAGCTATAGCTTTGTTTTGAACAAATATAAAACATATTTTATTTACATGTGACAATTTGAATATGACTATTTTAATTTTACTGTGGAGGACATAAATTGTTATTATTATCACATTATTTATTGCAATATTAACAATGATTCTTTACGGTTTTTATTAATAATAATAATAATTATTATTATTATTATTAAAAGGGTTTTATTGGACTTTTGACTCGAATTCTTATTATGATGTATCCCTTGTGGTAACTTCCCGAAACAAAAGTATTCAGTATTGAAACCTGCATAATTTATCAGTGACAACACCTTCTTAGTCTTTGATCAGGTTTGGTATTTTGGCTGAATTGCAATGTTGCTCAATCCTTGTGTTTTAGCTAGCTAAGATCAAGTATTTTTGCTTAAAAAATCCCTATTTCTCTGACTTTTGCCACAGGGGTCTGATTGTATTTCTCAGTGACTTTCTGTTAAACCTCATCTCATCTTTCTGGTAGACATACGCTGCATTTTTCCGAGTCTTGGGCCTCAAATCAGGGCTCCTGTTACTGTTTTAATATCAGCTCATTTCGCCATCTCTTCCTCTGCTGCCCTTAAACATATTTATGTTGGCCAGAAGCACATAGCTGTGACCGACTAGGAAAGATCCCTCTGTGGGTTTGCAGTTGTGAATACATATCCTCAGTCCTCGACAAGGGACTGATTCACCCAGGCTGTTTCACAAGCAAAGCTGATTTTGAATGAATACACGTCAACAAAACACACAAAGAGCTTTCTTACACCTCCTGCTACTTGTGTGCGACAAAGAATACGATTGAATTTGCTTCAGTTATTAACACAGGAGGTGTCTAGCAGTGCAGACTATTAGGACTAAAGATGAAAACAGATGAAAACCCAGAAATAATTTCTGATCCATAGAAAACTGAAGGCCTAATCTCCTTAATGCCCACACCAAAAAAGGTCCAGAATCAGAACGGCAGGAGACCGTGTGAGAATCCACAAGCAATACTATCTATAATCTATATCTGCACTTCACAGATGATTACATGTGCATATTGTTCAATTTTAATGCAAATATTTCAAATACTCATAGTGCTGTTCTGACGTTTGGAGTTTAAAAAGTCTCATACTCACCAAGGCTGCATTATGAATTTTAAATAGAAATCTTTTGTAACATACTGCCACTTTTGATCAGTTCAATGCATCCTTCTTGAATAAAATAAAACTTTTGAACTGTAATGTATTGGACTCAGATTTGTTTTAAGGACAGAATCTTTGTTTTAGTAGTCAGTAAGATTTTTTTCCACTTTGTTTAATCTATTGTTTATCTTTTCAATGATCTTGTTCCTCAGAGGGTCCGCTGGAGCTGCACACTCTGTCTCTGTTACCCTCGCTGCGGCAGGTTGTGTTTAAGGGGGACAGGCTGCCTTTCCATTGCACTGCTTCACTGGTGGACAAAGTCACTGCTCTTCACTGGCGACACAACGGTCAGCCTGTCACCACTGACCCTACCAGTGGAGTTCATCTGGAAGAGAGTGTACAACATGACTGCACCTTCATCACCAGGTAACACATACAGAGACTAACCATAATTTAGTTATATATTTATGTACACTGTACACTGCTGGTCTTGAATAATTATGATTGTTTTATAAAAGACGTCTCTTTTTCACCAAGGCATTTAGCCTATTTGTTTAAAAATGTAGTAATGTTTCGAAATATTATTGTAATTTAAAATAACTGTTTTCTATTTGAATATATTTTAAAATGTAATTTATTCCTATGATGCAAAGCTGAATTTTCAGCATCATTACTCCAGTCTTCAGTGTCACATGATCCTTCAGAAATCATTCTAATATGCTGATTTGGTGCTCAAGAAACACTTCTTATTATCAGTCCTGAAAACAGTTGTACTGCTTAATATTTTTTTTTGTGCAAAAAGTGTATGCGCAAGGGAAGAGAACAGGCCAATTATAGGGAAGCAACAAGATGTGAAAAGAAGAGATGAGACTAAATTAAACAGGATGGACTGAGAGATTTAAAAAGGGTAAAATGGGGTAAAAATAATAAAAATAAATACGAAAATAATGAGCAATGCCACTGAACTAAAAAAAAAAAAAAAGGATAGAAAAAACAGGTTAACATTATCGAGTCAGAAAAATCACTCTTCTAGAGTACGTTTTATTACCGGTGTACCGTTCTGTTCATTTTTAGTGAGCTGATCCTGTCAAACGTCCACGTCGAGGCGAGTGGTGAGTGGGAGTGTGTGGTGTCCACGGGCCGCGGGAACACCTCGCGCACTGTGGAGATAGTGGTACTGGAGAACAGCGCCTCCTTCTGTCCGGAGCAGAGAGTGACTAACAACCGAGGGGAGTTCAGGTAAGAGATTTGTCCTACAGCTTTACCTGTGGCTTAATAATGCTTATCTAGAAAAGTCTGGCAATATGTGATCTGTTTAACCTCTTTGGCTTCAGGTGGCCTAGAACTCTGGCTGGCATCACCTCCTACCAGTACTGTCTGCAGCTGCGCTACCCCTCCTTAACTATAGGGGGCGGCGTGGAGCAGAAGAAGGCTTCACGTAACTGTGACCGCTCTGGACGCTGGGAGGAGGGAGACTACTCACAGTGCCTCTATACTAATGACATCACAAGGGTCCTGCATACCTTCATACTGGTTAGTGACATTCTAGCTAGAGTCTTGTTTTTTTAAAACAGTTTTTTTTCTTCAAGTGTGGTGCAGATTACTAATATGTAAGGCATTTAAAGCTCCCCTTGTGAAAAAGAAGTACACTTTAGAGTTCTTTTTAAAAGAGTATTTATTACAGAAATAATATACTTTACAAGAATGTACTTAAGTGTAATGTTAATGCTGACTGCATGTGCATTGCAATTAAATAAAAAAATACTTGTAGTTGAGTTTTATATCGAATGCAACTGGGTTTAAAAGTGTTTACTAACCCACTTAAGTAGGACTGAAATTAGATGCAATAAATCATTATTACTTAAATTTTTTTTGCTATATGGTTAAAGTGTACAAGTAGTTTACATATTCTTTAGCATCAGCACATCAAAATAAGTACTTTAAAGCACAACAAACAATTATTAAACCATAATGATTTAAAATGCATGTACGTTTTAAATTTGACATTATTACAAAATGAACTTTTTAAAAGTATGTTAAGAAACATACTGTAGTATACTTAAGTGGCCTTTTATTTGATTAATATTACAAGTGCAAATTCAATACTATCGAGCACACTTGTTTGTTTGTTTGTTTTTCCTCACAAGGGCCAGTTGACAAGACAATTATACATTCTAGTTTTTCCTCAGTGAAACAAGAAAAGAAAGAAAAAAAAAGCTCAATATTTTTACTCAATATTTGACAATAAAAATAAGATTTTATGATGTTTTTGAAAGAAGTGTTTTATGCTCATTAAGGTTGCATTTATTAGATCAAAATACAGTGAGAACAGTAAAATTCCTTTTTTTTTTTTTTTACAATTTAAAGAACTGTTTTCTATTTGAATATATTTTAAAATGTTATTTATTCCTGTGATGCCCATCTGAATTTTCAGCTTAATTACTCCAGTTTTCAGTGTCACATGATCCATCAGAAATCATTTTAATATGTTTTTATTAATTCCATTTTCATAGTTAATTCTCTACTTCTCACTCAGATGCCCATCAACGCCTCCAACGCAGTGACTCTTGCACACCAGGTGCGATCATACACTCTGGAAGCCGCTGGTTTCACAGACACAGTGGACGTTCTTTATGTGGCTCAGATGATGCACAAATTCATGGACTACGTGACAGAACTGCGTGAGGTTTGTAGAACACTGTATTCAGCAGTGTATATATTGCAGTGCATTTGTTTCCTTACATAAACGTGCACTCCTTCATTCCAGCTGTCCGAGGTGCTGGTGGAAATGGGCAGTAACCTGATGCAGGTAGATGATCAGATTCTAGCTCGAGCCCAGAGAGAGGAAAGAGCCTGCAGTTCAGTCGTCCACACACTGGAGACTCTCGCCTGGCCTCAGCTGCACTCTCATGCACAGGACTTCTCTAAAGTACGCGTTTAGTCATGGCAGCTTCACATTATTGCAGATATATATCATACTTTTATTCAGCTAGGATGCATTAAATTGATCGAAAGTGTCAGTAATGGCATTTACATTGTTAAAAGATTTCTATTTTGAATAAATGCGGCTCTTCTGAACTTTCTAATTACCAAAGAGTCCTAAAATAAGTATCATGGCTTCCACAAAAATACGAAGCAGTACAACTGATTTTAACATTGATAATAATAAGGAATGATATCTTAGCACCAAATCAGCATATTTCCTCTCCCTTTTAGAGTTCTCGTAACATCGTGATGGAGGCTCACATGATTCGTCCTGCTCATTTTACTGGCATGAGCTGCACAGTCTATCAGAGACGAGAGGGGGCAGGAGGGAGCCAGGGGCATGATGGGATTGAATCGTCCCTTGAGCAGCAACTGCGATTTCGCTGCACCACAGGAACACACAACACCTCGCTGAATGCTTTTCATCTCAAGGTTTGTCATGTTTTGTGTGTGCAAGTGTACACTTGTATATTTGCGGTAATATATAAATATATATATATATATATATATATATATATATATATATATAAATAAAGTCTGCTAAACTGGAACAACTAATTTTGTACTTTATGCACTTTAATTGTGAGGAAGTAGTGTTAAAGTCTAACTAAAGATATACTGAAGTACATTTAAATGCGCTAAAGTGGAATTATTGCAAGTATACTTTAGGTACACTTTAAATATCTTGCATTAAAAGACCGATATTATGTAAAGATGATACAATCCTCATCAATAGTGACATTAAACACATTTTAGGCTTAATATTAAGAAATGAGCATTGTGCACAAGTAGTACTCCAAATAAAGTTTAGTTATAATTTTTATATCAGTGAGTTGCCAGCATTATGTCAATAAATTTGTTAATAGATTTGAACTATACTTAGTAAATGTATTGAAATAAATGTGTTTTAAATATATTACTTTTTTACTAGAGCAGTTTAGGGCCTGAAATCATTACATTCATTTTGCACTTAAGTAAAATATATTGGATCCATTATAAGTACTTCTTTTAAAAATATGCTAAAGTGTGCTGCTTTTTCACAAATTGAAGCTTTTTGTGTTACTAAGGGAAAAAAATGTGTTTTTGTGTTGCCTAAAACTCGTGTATTGTCATAATCATTGGTGTCTATCATATTGCTACTACTGCTGTTTTATACATGTAAAAACAAGCCATTTAGCCATGGTAAAATCACTGAAATGTACCGGCCCTTATTTTATCTTGTGCTTCTCTCTCTAGAATGCAGTGGCTCTTGCTTCAGTGTCTCTCCCTGCGTCTCTTTTTCCGCCGAACGCTCCTCCTGACTGTAAGCTGCAGTTTGTGGCATTCCGCAATGGAAGATTCTTCCCATTTACCAGCAATTTCACAGGACATTCGGACCTTGCCCGCAGACGTGGCGTCAACACTCCAGTTATCTACGTTGGCCTTGGTGGGTTGCCTTCAGCTCGAACTTTCAAGGGATTGAAAACATTCATCAAATTTTTACAATGCTCTGGGTTGTATACTGATGTAGTACAAGCATTTTGGGAGAAGACCAACATGATTCATCCTTGGACTCATAAAATATTCAAATCAGGACAGTAAATCCGTTCATTTTCAGAAAGAACTTTTACCAGAGCACAGTTGTAAACTTTCCTGCTTTCTCTCTCTCCTTCTTTTTCAGATGGTTGTAGCATGTGGAATCAGTCTGATCCCATTATTGTGTCACTACGACACACGTCACCTGGAAATGACCCTGTTGCTGCCCACTGGAGCTTGCAGGCGCTGGAGCATCATGGGAGTTGGAGTCTGGATGGCTGTCAGTTGGCCCATAATGATGCGTCCACCTCTACACTGCGCTGCTCTGTGCTGAGCAATTACGCTGTACTTCAGGTAACACCTTTATAAAAATACAGATATGACCTGTGGGTATTGTAATTTTGAGGCCTCCTAAGATATATTTTTTCAAGCCAACATCTCCATATCCTTCATGGAGGATCCCAAAATGCATTGTGCTGAGCTCTGTGAAAAACTACATCTAAGATGTCCAACAGTGCAAGAGAAATGTCAATTGTATATTTCAAATTTTAATATTATATTTCTGTCAGACCTCAAAAATGTTAAATCAATCAAAAAAATGGATGCTAACCCCAAACACCATTGGATTCAATCATGAGTCCAGTCTCACGAGTGATATGTCGGGTTGCTTGTTATATCAAGTCAAGTATGAGGTTTTATGAGCGTTATGATGTTGCCTTGATATGTAGGAAGTAAACATCAAGACAGCTCAATAGGCTTTGGAACAAAGCCACTGATACAATGAAATGGAAAATATATCAGTGTTCTTTGTTATTATTATTTATCCATTCATAATTGCTAACCATGTGCAAAGTACTGTATGTCAGCTTGATTAATGCCCATTGTGGTTGGCTTTATCAAGCTAGTAAGATAACCTTCCCTGCCTACACTTAGTAGAGAGATACTGTATAGTCAGTCCTTTACTTGAGGAGGATAGGTCTCCTATTACAAACTGATATTTTATGCAACATTTCTTCATCATAACATGCGTCAAAGGATTGTAATGTTCAGCTAGGTTCTACACTGTTTTTGTTATTGAGGTAATTTGTAATAGATGGGCTATCTTGGCCACTGGTTGAAACTTTTTGGCTCTGAAGAACCCATAATTCACAGTACTGGCATCAGAGCAATTTCTCTGAACTTTTTTATGAGGAAAATGGCTATATTTAAATAGCTATTTATCCATTTTTCCTCACAAAAATGTTCCGTTTGGTTAAATGTTTCATTCCATTTGTTACTATTGGTATTAACAGTATTGGCCTAGAAGATGGCATCTAAACCAAAAAAAGTAGCATTTCTTACACCTCTTCTTTTTTTAGGTGTCCTAGAGTTATAGCTCAGCTATGAAGTGATATGTAAGAAAAGTTTCTTTCCATTTTCCCTGTCAATGTTTCAGGAGATGCCAGATTTCCCAGGTTCACCTTTGATTCCAGTGGAAGTGCTCCATCCAGTGATCTACACCTGTACTGCAGTGCTGCTCCTCTGTCTCTTCACCATCATCATCACCTATATACTGCATCACAGGTATTTGTCTCACTTTGTTAAAATGTGATAATTCTGAGACTGAAAACATACACTACATGGCCAAATGTATGTCAATACACAACACCCCAAAACTCAAAAACCAAAAGAAAACAGTCCTGCAAACTGTATGCCGTTGTATGATTTGTTATTACTTTGAATAGCCAAACATGTTAAATTAGAAGTGGACATCAATATGAATTTCACTGTTTTTTTTCTGCCATCAGTTCTATCAGAATCACAAGGAAGAGTTGGCACACCCTCCTGAACACTAGTTTCCACATCGCAATGACATCTGCAGTATTTGCTGGAGGCATCACTCTGACAGGCTACCCAGTTGTATGCCAGGCAGTAAGTCCCCATTTCTCTTACATAATAAAAATGTTTTATTTTATTAAAATGAAAATTTTGCCATTATTTACTCTACTTTAATTGATTTCAAACCTGTATAACTTGCTTTCTTTTGTTAAACACACAAAAAGATATTTTTAAGAATGTTCGCAAACAAACAGTTGCTGGTAGCCACTGACTTGCATAGAATGGAACAAAAAAATAGTATGGAAGTCTATGGCTACCATCAACTGTTTGGTTACCCACATTCTTTAAAATATCTTCTTTTTTAACAGAAGAAAGCAAGTTATAAACAACTTGAGGGTGAATAAATGAATTAATTAAAGAATTTTAAACAGAATTTTCTTTTCATTTATTTATTTGCGGTGAACTATCCCTTTAAGTGCCTTTCCAAGCTTTTATTTAGCATTGTACTAAAAAATACATTAGCTACAGATTAAAATATTATCTGATATTTTCTTTTCTATGCACTAATGTATTATTACTCTACTTGTGTTACTTGTTTGTGTCAGGTGGGGATTGTTCTTCACTACTCTTCTCTGTCCACTTTGTTATGGATTGGAGTTAGTGCCAGAGTTATCTATAAAGAAGCCTTATTAAGGACTCCCCAGCAACTAGAAGGAGAGTCTGCTGTACAACCAACCCAGCGGCCCATGCTCAGGTCAGTGAAGTTATCATGGAGTCCTGGGAGCATTAGATGGTTAATAACAGGTTGTTTTCGGAAATGTATCTTTCACAAGCACAGTCAAACTCTTAGATACCTGTTTTTCTCTATAATTTGGCCCCAGTGCCCATAAAACCTATTTGTAATAGGCCTATTTGGACTGTATTTGTTTTACATAGGGACATGAGGTATTTAAAGGAACAAGTTGGGCTTTTATTGCCATCCAAATGTGAAATGTTTTGATCAGGCATTGAGGAAGGTGGATATGATTCAGTGGGGGATGGGATCTTGAAACTGGTTTCGTAACACAACAGAATCCCTTGTCCTTGCATCTGAATATGTGTATTATAACAGATAGGTCATACAAATATTTTTTACATTCAGTTTTACATTCAGAGTTCATTCTTAAGAAACAATATTGTTTGAAATTATTCATTTTAATGTCATCATTTGATGACGGCATTAAAGGTTTCTTGTCATCATCATTAAAGGCAAGCGTATGGGTTCCATAAGAACTCTTGCAGTATTCAGAGCGGCTGTCATATCTCAAATTGGTCCGAAACATTGACAGTTTTATGGGCAAGCGTCATATTGAATTAGCACTTCCTGAGTAGAAACTATTGATAGGCGTGTACAGGAGCAAAATGGGCTTTTGAGTGCAACTGAATGGACTACCATGATGTAAAAACTAATCAAAGACCTCCATTGTCCAGATAAAAGCTGATTCCCATCTGCTGTTATGGAGAGTCAGACAGAGGAAAAAGAGAGCAAATGGGGGAATGGAAAAAGATAAAATTGGACAGAATAGTTGTAAATCAAAGGAGGGATAGGACTAGTTAAGGCTAACTTTCACATGTCCTCAGAGACATGCATGCAAATCTATTCATTCCCTCTAGTCTGTGTTCTCTGTTTTTACCCTAGACCTCCGTGCTCTCCACATCCCCTGGGGAGGTCTGGCCAGATCCCACGCCTGCCTCCTGGGATAAATCCTGTTATGTTTCCCCTCTCTCCTACACTGTCTGGAGCCCAGACT
>JAFVLL020005711.1:0-15865 GCA_021397915.2 Tor tambroides | reverse complement strand
AATAGGGTTGACAGGAGGATCTGGTGGTTGACTGTATCAAAAGCAGCAGATCCAGCAAGATAAGTAATGAAGACTTGGTAGCCGCTCTTGCAAGTCTTAGGGCTTCAACAACTGAGAGCAAGGCAGTTTCGGTCAAATGACCACTTCTGAAGCCAGATTGGTTACTGTCCAGGAGGTTGTTCTGTGTGAGAAAGGCAGAGACTTGGTTGAACACAACTCGTTCAAGTGTTTTTGCAATGAAACATAGAAGGGAAACCGGTCTATAGTTCCCTAAAAGAGTTGGGTAAAGAGTGGGTTTTTTTAAGAAGTGGGGTTATACGAGCCTGTTTAAATGCTGAGGGAAAAACACCAGTGTGAAGGGATGTGTTAACGATGTGAGTGAGTGCAGGTACAACTGCAGGAGAAATGGCTTGAAGGAGATGAGATGGAATAGGATCAAGCTGACAAGTAGTAGGATGACTGGAAAAGATGAGTTTAGAGACTTCTGCCTCAGAGAGTGGAGAGAAGGATGTGAACGAGTGTGTTTATTATATTTCATAATTTGAAATATTGAATTTCAATTAATATTTTCATATTTTATGTTTTCAGTTTTAATAATTTTGTTGTGTTTGTCCATTTTTAAAATGTATATATAGTTATTTTTTATATTTTAGTTTTAGTTATTTTAGTACATCAAGTTAAACTAAATGAGATGTTATTTTAGCATCATTTGGATATTATTTTAGTATTTATTATATTTAATATTTTGAAATTGAATTTGAATTAAGATTTTTATTTTCATATTTTATGTTTTCATTTTTAATAGTTTTTGTGTTTTTGTCAGCTTTTATTTGTCAGTTTTATTTTATTTTTGGTTATTTTAGTACATCAAGTTAACAAAATTTTTTAAAAAAATGCTATTTTAGTATGACTTATAATTTTTATTAATATTCTGAAGTAGTTCTTTATTTTTTTATTTTTAATTTGTTAAATCTTTAGTATTTGTGTGCTTTTGCATTTTTTGTAATTAGTTTTTTGTAGTTTTTATATTTTTTTCTAAAAATTATATAGACATTTATACTTTTTTTAAAGTTTTGTTATTTTAATACATATTTAACTAAATTAAAATTACTATTTAATATACTTTCATTTTAATTAGTATTTTCTTTTTAAAAATTTGTTTTAAAGTTTTAGTATTTTGGTTGTGTTTGTCATTTAAGTAGTTTTTGTATATAGCTTTTTATTCAGTTTCAGTTTTGTTATTTTAGTACATCAGGCTAAACTAAATGAAAATGAACAACTTAGCTAAAATAAAAAAAGTTTAACTTTTTAATATTTTATGAAGTTTAAGTAACAAAAGTGTATTTTTATGGTTTTAGTTTTAGTTTACTGTAATAACCCTGATCAACAAAAACAAAACATGGAGAATAAGGCACTCTCTTCCACACCTTATGATCAGAAAATGAAAGAACAGATTAGAAGGAATGCATATTCCAGGGAATTCTTTAGCACCTCCACACACGTGCAGGCAGATGCCGAAAGCCATCAGGGAATGTGTTTGATCTGATGAGTCATGGATCGCTCAGATTCTCTCTGAGAATCTAACCTGCCTCCACAGCAAATTAGATTCCTACAATAATCAGTTCAGACCTTCCCAAAACCTTGTAAACTTGTAAAGAAAAACAAATAAAACAAAACAAAACCGCCCTCTTCAAAAATCAATCAAACTCAATGAAATCAAAGTAAAATTTGATTTTTGCATTTGCTGAAAAAAATAAAAATAAAAAATAGGAGTTTGCCTGCAGAAAACTTTTCACCGCAGAATGCTCATGGTGTTGCAAGAAAATGACAAAATTTAATACAAAATGTTTGCCAAAGCCACCAACACAAAATAAAAAAAAAATTGCTCTTACCAGTTGATTTTTTTTTTTTTTTTTTAAAAAGTGAAAGAAGTCTATTATGCTCACACAGACTGCATCAAAAATTACTAAAAAAAATACTTTTTACTATTACTTTATCAAAAATACAGTAAAAAAATAAAACTGTAAAATTGTGAGATATTACAATTTAAAATAAGTGTTTTCTATTTGAATACACTTTAAAATGTAATTGATTGCTGTAATCAAAGCTGAATTTTCAGCATCATTACTCCAGTCTTATGTGTCAAATGATCCTTCAGAAATCATTCATGATTTGTTGCTCAAGAAACATTTCTGATTATTATCAATGTTGAAAACAGCTGTGCTGCTTCATATTTTTGTGAAAACCATAATACATTTTTTCAGGATTCTTTGATGAATAGAAAGTTCATAAGAACAACATTTATTTAAAATAGAAATCTTTTGTGGCATTATGAATGTTTGAATCAATTTAATGCATCTGTGCTGACTAAAAGCATTATTTTCTGTAACTGAACATGCGTCATTTGAGCATGCAAGTTGAACATTCAGTTGCAATTATCTTTGATGGACATTTTGAACATGGTGTTTATATGTGAGACTGTGCGGCCCGAACACAATGAGGAAATGAGGGGTCTCCAAACATTAGTGCCCTACGTAGACAGCTCTTACTCTCGTGACACGCTGCCATCTTCTGACTGATTTTCTTCCTGTCTTATCTATAGGTAAGCTGCTCCCTGCCCGTCTCTGAAGACGTCAGCGGCTGCCCTGCACTCTCAGAGAACAGCAGCAACAGGAAAACCCAATCACAGGCCTGTTGAAACGAGACCATTGAGAGTTAAACTGAGAGCCAGAGAGCACAACATGTAGTTATTTGAGTGTTTGTGTGTGTGAGATACAGGACACTTGCTTCTTTGTGGTTAATGGCTTCCTGTGGGTAAAGCCTTCCTAGATTGATCAATTCTCTATCATTCCGCTAAATCATGCTCCCCCTGCATGCATTTCCTTCTCGTCAGCACGATCAGAAGCTCAGATAAGAATGCAAGTTGCAGAACACTCATTCCCACGCAAGTTATCATCATTTAAATAGACATGTCAGCTTGTTCTGAATGGCAATGCTTTACTGAACAGTTGCATCACTTTAACGTGAGATATTTCATCACACAACTGCAGTCAAGTTGAACCAGATGCTATAGAGCTGATATGCACATTAAAATGAAGTCATTCTATTTTCAGTATGAACTAAAGCATTCATATTTTTAAAAGGCAAGTCAAAACAAGTTGATTCTGAGTGAATTGTTGTCAGTTTTAGCAATAGAATAAAAAGGTAACAGTCTTTTTAGCTCACAATTCGGCCTTTTTTTCCGCAATTCTGAGTTTGTATCTCACAATTCATACTTTTTCCTGCAATTCTGACTTTTGTGACATATAAACTCAGAATTGCAAGAATTGTGAGATATAAACTAGATATGAACTCAGAATTATGATATAAACTCCGAATTACAATAATTGTGAGATATAAACTCAGAATTCCAAGGTATAAACCAAGAACTGCAAGATATAAACCAAGAATTGCCAGATATAAACTCACAATTACAAGATATAAACTCAGAATTGAGATACAAACTCAGAATTACACGATATAAACCAAGAATTGCAAGATATAAACTCAAAATTGTAAGAATTGAGATATAAACTCAGAACTGAGATATAAACTCGGAATTGTGAGATATAAACTCAGAATTACAAGATATAAACTGAGAATTTCAAGTTATAAACTCACAATTGCAAGATATAAACTCAGAATTGCAATAATGAGATATAAACTCAGAATTACAAGATATAAACCAAGAATTGCAAGATATAAACTCAGAACTATGAGATATAAACTCAGAATTACAAGATATAAACCAAGAATTGCAAGATATAAACTCAGAACTATGAGATATAAACTCAGAATTGCAAGAATTGAGAGATATAAACTCAGAATTACAAGATATAAACAATTACAAGATAAACTTAAAATTCCGAGATATAAACTCAGAACTGCAAGAAATATACCTGAGAATCGTGAGAAACTCAGAATTGAAAATAAATAAAAATAAATAAATAAAAAGATGTAAACTGTGAGACATAAATTCTGAGAAAGTTTTTTCCTGAGTTTCTCAGTTAAAAAAAAAGTTAGTTTTTTTTCACAATTCTGAAAAAAGCCAGAATTGTGAGATATAAACAAAGTCCAAATTATGTGATATAAACTCAGGATTGCAAGGAAAAAAGTCAGAACTGTGAGAGATTTTTGTAAGTCCGTGGCAGAAATGAGCTTCCATAAAAACTGTATTGCCGTTTTTATTTTTATGTTTGTATTTTACCTTGTGAAGCACTTTGAGCAGCATTTTCTGTATGAAAAGTGCTACAGTATAAATTGTTTAAGATTGTTATGCATATAATTCCTTTAGCAAATCAGGTGCATAAACAATGCAAGCTCAAATAATTCCTAGCCAACTCCCCTTTAGTATCTATAATTCATGCACCATCCACTTGTACCTCTTCTACAGCATTTTAATGCTTCTCCATCCCGTTTCCTCTGCTAAACATGTTTTTCTAATCCCCAGCTCTGTGCTATTTCCTGGGCTCAGGATGTGACAGCCCATTTCACTGTTTAATCATTAGCTCGCTGAGGCCGATACGGAGGTGTGCAGAAAATTATGCATAAAACAGGTAATGTGTTTCTTTAGTGCTGCTGCATAAATGACATTCTGCATTTTAAAGTCACCGCTGCTGATGTTCTCCGAGGACTTGAGTCATGCCACTCGCACTGATGGCAGCTAAGCAGATGTGTTAACTCGTTCACACTCGGATGACATGAGGAACACCTCCAGAGGTGCAAAAATTGGGAAAAAAGCATAAAGGATAAAAAAGGTGGTAAAATGAGATTAAAAAGAGCATACAGTAGTTATGGCTCTTATATGCACAAGCTCTTTATATGCACAAGGCAAAAAATATACTCTGTATAACTCCATTAAACACAAACAGCCTACAGTTAGTCTAGTGCAGTGTTTCCCAACCCTGTTCCTGGAGGCACACCAACACTGCACATTTTTGATGTCTCCCTTATCTGACCAATATATTTCTGGTCCAGGAGTCTCTACTAACGAGCTGATGAGTTGATTCAGGTGTGTTTGATTAGGAAAAGTTGTGAAGTATGTAGTGTTGGTGTGCCTCCAGGAACAGGGTTGGGAAACACTGGTCTAGTGAACTATATAAGGAGGAGGTGACTTGTGGCCAAGTATGGTGACCCATACTTGGAATTTGTGCTCTGCATTTCACCCATCCAAGTGCACACACAGCGAGTAGTGAAACACACACAGACCGTGAACACACACCCGGAGCAGTGGGCAGCCAATGCTGCGGCGCCCGGGGAGCAGTTGGGGGTTCGATGCCTTGCTCAAGGGTCTCATCTCAGTCATGGTATTGAAGGTGGAGAGAGCACTGGTTATCCACTCACCCCACCTACAATCCCTGCCGGACCTGAGACTCGAACCCACGACCTTTGGGTTACAAGCCCGACTCTCTAGGCATCAGCTTATTGCATATTTTGATTTTTATATATATATATATCAAAATATGCAATAAGTTAGTAGATTACTGTGCATTACAGTAATTTTTATTATGAATAAGGCTGTTTTAGGCATTCCAAATCACTTCCATTTCAACAACACAGCTTAAATGTAATAAAATATCTTTAATACATGGCTTACTGCTTCTATCACGCCATAAAGTTACCACTAACACAACATGCAAGTGTATTAGGGACAGTCTCTCAGGAAAAATATCTCTTTCTTGGCAGAAGAAAGTGGATGGTAGTACCAGCTGTGGAGTTGGCACGGCTTCCCTGTGCAACTTGGCTGGGAAATAGGAAGTGCTTTTTACTGGAGAAATGGAGGAGGGGAGGAGGTGAGGAGAGGAAGGTGGTGGGGTTAAATATGAGAACGGAGGGGGCATCCTGAAAGAACCACAGTGTGTTAAGAGCAAGCCAAGGAGAACTCTGAGGGGAAAAAAAAAAAAAAAAAAAAAAAAAAGTGGTGGGGGCTTCCTACCGGAGAGAGCAAAGCTGGAGAACAATGCTGTGAAACGCAGCCAACACCCAGCATCCCCTCTGCCGCAGTCACATCCATCAACACTGAACTGTTCTGATCGGCACGTCCAAACCTTCCAAATAGGGCCGTAATCCTCCAGAGAGACCCCAAAATGTATAAATGGGACCATTAGTTAGTTCTGAGGTCATCTAAATGCTGTTGTACTCTTAAAAGTTGAGAAAATTATCTTACTTGCAGATATATACACCCTTGTGAAAAAGTAGTATGCTTAATTGTAATGAATGTGCACTTGTAGTATGCTTCAAAAAGTATATATTTTTTTAAACTGTGCATGCAGAAAATTAATTAAATAAAAAGCCACTTACAGTAAGTGTACTTAAAGGACACTTTCCAGACTGTTTCTAAAACACTTAAGTACAGTTTTAAAAAGTGCACTTTGTAATCATGTCAAATTAAGTTTTTAAAATGTTTTAATAATCTATTCTGATACTTTAAAATACACATATTTTGATGTGTTGACTAACACACTAAAGCACATGTAAAGTACTTGATAAGAATGTTAAATTTACATTTGAAATGTACTAAATTGCAACTTTATCATTACAAATGAAATTATAAATACATTACATACAAGTTGCACTAGAAATGACATTAGTTTACCATAAATGCTTGTCAGTAAATTCTGCAGTATACTTTAAGCATATTTCAAAGACAGTTAAAGTACTTATGAAGTTACATGCACTGTAAAAAATGATTTTTCACAGTTGAAAAAAGACTATTGCAGTATGTTTTACAAGAAAATAGTATTTTAGTTCTACTTCAAAATTTCACGTTTTAATCCAATGTCTTTCTTGCCATTTCTTTGTAATTAAATTATTTCTTCACCATTTTTTCAGTGTACAAAGATGTGCTCAAATCCTACTTAAGTACAGGTCACTTAAGTATGTTCTTTTAAAAAAAAAAAAAAGTATTTCTGTAATAAGCGTTTTTAAAAATATGCTAAAGCGTACTTGTTCTTCACAAGGGCACATTTAAAATTTACAGAAACAGATAAAAAAATATATTGATGATTTATCCTGCACTTGTGGACCAAATGCATAAATCTTAATATAAATACAAATACTAATCACTACAAACAGCAAGTTTGTACATCCAGTGCCCTCCACTAATATTGGCACCCTTGATAAATATGAGCAAATGTGGCTATGAAAATAAATCTGCATTGTTTATCCTTTTGATCTTTCATTCAAAAAAATTCACAAAATTCTAACCTATCATTGAAGTAAAACAATTGAAAGTGGGGTTCTATTTTCTGCAGTTGCACATGTAATGATATCTATGTGTTGTGCATGCCAAACAGCTCTAATTCCATGCAAACTGCTCTTCAGGTGCACAGAAAATATGCATTTCTCTAGGCTAGGGTGTCCTTCGACACAACACACTTTCCATGCCTGAAGTGGTCTAGCCGTTTATTTTTAACAGACAGACACAGGCGTGACATACCAGCATGTCCGCCTGCATTGTTTGTGTTGCGGAAGTGACTACGGTTGAAACCTGAAGCTGCTGTGCCGCTCATAACATCACTCTCATGAAGGAATCTTCAAAGCTATTCTGAGCCCTGGAAACCACGCATCCCATTTCACTCGTGTGTCCATACTGGAAATTCTTACGCTGCAAAACAACATGCATATAAACAATGCTCCTTCCTCCAAATACTTCCTCTTGGTTACATTCAGGTGTTTAAATTTAGATCCAGCAGGTCTCATAGTCACAGTATTGTCTACTGCACTGTTTTCCTGGAGGTTATTCTGTCATTCCAAAGTGTCTCATCACTGTCTTGTTTGTGTCTACAGTCACGTTCTACAAGACGGCTGGGTCAGTCTGAATCAAATCAGATAAATTTAAAGTGTGTTGCTGCACCAATTTTTCCATACTTGGTGTATTATTTGAGACCTAAAACTGCAAGAGTTTTAAAATTATATATTGATTCAGCCCAGAAGTATTTATTATTTTCAGCCCAACAAATATATCTTATGCCATTCTGAACTGAAAATCGAATTTAGAATGTCTTTTGAATTTCAATTGAGTGAGGTAGCAAACAAGATGCAAAACTGAAATGTACATTTGAATGCAAGGATGAAACTAAAATAAAGCAACATGTCGAGAAAGATTTTTGAAAAAAAAAGTTTAAAAAGCCCTGAACTTTCAAGATGGATGGATGGATGGATGGATGGAAGGAAGGAAGGAAGTATCGACAGATGGATGTCATTCCAGCCTATTTTTCTCTGTACAGATAGATAGATAGATAGATAGATAGATAGATAGATAGATGGTCATACCTGCCTATTTTTGTCTGTACAGATAGATAGATAGATAGATAGATAGATGCCCATTTTTGTCTGTATAGATAGATAGATCTAGATAGAAAAGTGGCATGGAAGTAGATCCATGTGTCTGCAAATCTCAACTACAACAACAAATCTTTAAAAAATTCACCAGTGAAGGTCAGGTAGTAGAGACAAACAAGACAAGTGATGACAATCCTCCATAATGTTGTCTTTTATGAGCCTTTAATCTCCCATGATTCTCAGCTCTTACATATGTCAGAACTAAAATATTCAACAACTCCATCAGCACTTAATCCTCAAGAGACTTGAGTCTTTCAGACACCTCTTTCTCTTCGTAGTCAGCGTTATCCATATTTGAAAACCAATCACTCGACGTTTAAAAGACCAATGACATTTCGACTGCAGTTCATATTAGAAAAGTCTCTCCTCGTTTGCGCTCACAGAGATTATGAGTGAATTATTTTCTTCTACGGCCCATTTCACATGCCTCTCGTCTGGAGTTTTATTGCCAAGTCATCTTGAACTCAGAGAGGGTTGAGGAAGGTCAAGCACATGATGCTAAATTAAAGAGCGGTTTCCATACTCCACTTTAGGTGTCACAGCTGTCCGCAATAAGAAGATTAAGCAGTCGGACCTTTGCCGTGACAGCTAGTTAATCACTTCATTCATGCCTATTTTTGTCTGTGCATTCACATTTAAATATCCATATAAAACCTAAAAATGATGCTGTGCATGCAAGATTTATGTTGAAAGGCTATGTCCTACACTTTAATTATTACCAAGTCCACATATAATGTCAGTTGTGATTTATTGAAGCAAAAAGATTTGACAAAAACACCAAAAAACAACAACATACTAAATGCAATGCATTTGTGCAACACTTAGTCTCATTGTACATACTTACAGTAGTATGTGTTCTTTCATTACTCCAAACCTCAAGGGGGCGATAGAGTTTCCTTTAAATATCTATCATATGTGCTAGGTAGATTACTTACAAAATTGTAGGTAGTAACATAATCCACTACATTACACATTTTAGGTAATTTAAAGGGGTGGTTGATTGCGATTTCACTTTTTTAACATTAGTTAGTGTGTAATGTTGCTGTTTGAGCATAAACAATATCTGCAAAGTTACGAAGCTGAAAGTTCAATGCAAACGGAGATATCGTCTTTTAAAATTCTGGCAGTTTAATGCCTACAAAAACGACAGGTAAGTGACTACAACAAGTTACTTCCCGGGTCAGATATCGATGCGGACTCAGATAAACCCCCGCCCCTGGGAACATGCAGCAAAGGGGCGAGGCCATGCTACGTCTGCGCGCAGAAGAGGAGGAGAAACTAGGAGGTGCCATGACAAAATCTATTCATATGAGATCCCGATTCTGTCTTCTATCGATTCTAATCGATTCACAAGTTTCAAAATCATTAAAGCAGCGGTTCTTAATACTCCATCTCTCTCTCTCCCTCTCTCTCTCTCTCTCTCTCATATTCAGATCCAACAAACTGTTCCAATTATACACTTATTTTCACATAGCTATGAGAAGCGTTATTCATGGACGCGCGTGCGGCTGCTGTGCTGTATTAAAGCTTAAATCAGGATAAATCCGTATATTAAAAGCTATCAGAAGCAGTCGCACTTACAAATAACAGCGTATCTAAAAGTATGAACCAAAAAAAAATACCATTAAAAGCCGTGCTTGCACAGGTTCTGCGCGATCCTCTTCACTAATATCCTCTGCGTCTCATTCGGGCTCAAATTGATAAGCAATATAGATGACGCCATTGTTTACAATACAACCGGAGCACATGCCGCTGAGCTGAGGGGTGGGACGTTCAGACACGCAGTAGAGGCGGTTTAGCCAATCACAACACACTGGACCAGCTAACCAATCAGAGCCCATTACGTATTTCTGAGGAAGGGGCTTCATAAAACCAGGAAATAATCTGGGTGTTTATCAGAGAAGGGACAGAGAGGTGTGGAATAGAGCTAAATTATGTGAAAAATAATGCGTTTTTCAAAAAACTAAGCATGAACATGTTTGACTGCACCCCATAAACAGTCAAGCCTAGAAAAAAAGCAGTCAACCACCCCTTTAATCAGACTACTTGTAGATTACTTTTGACCTAACTCGTTTATCACACTGATTTAAAAAAGATAATCTTGTACCACACTTACATAAAATACAAAGAGAAAGAAAATATATTCCATTTGTTCTTATTAACAACATGGAGTGCATTAAACATTGTCAATGTTTCCAAAACTGAAGCTCATGAAGGAACTGCTGGGGACTCATGAGTTTAATCAAAAGCTAATAATTAAATCATAAAAATTTATTTTTCATGTTTTTGTAAATCCAGTGGTCAAATGCTGTGTGGGATCTCAATTTTCTGTGTAATTATAGCCATCTTTGTGTGAATGTCTACAAAACTGGAAGACTTTCTGAATGCATATAAGCGGTAGGCTCTTTTAGAAGGGAAGATTAAAAGATGGAAAAAGAATTATGAATAATTCATTGCTATTGTGTGAATAATATGTAATCAAAAAAAAAAGTAACTAGCCTGATTACAAGTATTTAAAAATGTAATATATTTCATTTTTGGAATCTGATTACGTAATCCAGATTACTAGATTATTCCATATTATTAATCATATTACTAATCAGATTATTAATCCAGATTATAAATCAGTTACTGCCCAGCACTGTCTATTATAAAAGTCATTATACTGTGACTAACATTAAAAATGTTGCTCTCCCATGACAGTAGTTGATCTGAAAAAGAAAACTTACAAATAAACAATGTTGAGAATGCAAATCTGCACTTACGCTTGCATTCTGACACATTTCGTAATGCAACAACGTACAGCTGAGTTTGTGCACTTGCATAGTGTGTTTCAGGCCTAAGCTTTCTAAACAAACCATTTTTTTTCAGTTTAGTTTTGATAAATGAAGTGGACTGGGAAAGAAGCTTTAAACTGTGAACATTGTGAGCAACGTGTACACAGTACAACAATCTCTTGTTTCAAACTAGCAAGAAAAATCCTGCTTTCCATGACATGTCTCCTTTAATTCACAATGACTGTCTTAGGCAGCTGTTTGTGTCTCTATTGGAGCAGTCTCTGAAGCGTGCACATGTCTAACTGTGAGCACTTCAGATGAGACAAACACTTTGAAGGGCACTTCATTAAACGCAGCATGTAATGCAGTCGGAGGAGAGACCCTGACGAGTGATTGACAGCCGCTGTGTGAAGCCTTCGGTGTCAATGGAGAGCTGTTTGCTATTCATTGCACGCGCCGCCTGAGCTTAACACTCGTCCTGAGAGAGTGTTTGTCTCTGACGAGATATTGGCAATCGTCTCACGTCTGTGACTCTGCGCAACAACACAGGGAGTCGTGACGTCAGACTGAAGGTAAAGAGCTCGACTTGATTCATGAAAACCAGGGTGAAATGAGACCTACTGACAGACTAAAAAAAACTCATGTTGCGGCATATAAATGAGGTAGTACTGTTTACTCATGCTAGAGAAACTGATTCTGCTCAAGGCAAGATGGATTTTATACAGTATGTTTACTGGGTGGTCAAAATGAAAAAAGTACTTTTATGCAATATACACAATTATATGCTGTGCCTAAAACATGCATTAAATACATCAACATTAACCAAAGCTCATTTCAGAAGACAGTGGTTGGTCCATCTAGAGCATTGGTTTCAAACTCAATTCCTGGAGGGCCGCAGCTCTGCACAGTTTAGCTCCAACCAGCCCCAAATCACACCTGCTTGGAAGTTTCTAGTAATCCTGAAGACCTTGATTATCTGGATCAGGTGTGTTTGATTAGGGTTGGAGCTAAACTGTGCAGAGCTGTGGCCCTCCAGGAAATGAGTTTGAGACCGATGATCAGAGAATCTCTCAACATTTAAGATGATTCTCTTGTGGATTTAAACAACCGTTAAGCACAATAATCCACTTTGGTAAATGCAAGCATAATGAGCATTGCAAACTATGTTTTGGTCAGTTTATTTAAGTAAATGTGTGTATTTTGCAAAAGACGAACATTAATATTTCTCATATTTAGGGATCTGAACTAAAAGAAGAATAACAGAGACTTGGAGTGGACTCTTTAAATATAAACCAGTACAAGACCACGTAGAAATGAACTAGCCGAGCAACACCCTGGAAACCACCCACATTACCCAGGTAACAGCCTAGCAACACCCTGAAAACCAGCTTCAACACCCTGGCAATAGCCTAGCAACACTCTGGAAACCAACAACAAAACCCTTGTAATAGTCTAGCAACATCCTTGTATTCAGCCACAACATTTTGGCAATAGCTGAGAAACACTCTGGAAACCAACCACAATAACCTAGCAACAACCTGGAAAACAGCCCCGGCATCCTGGCAGTAGCAACAGCCTGGAAACCAGACAACAACAACCTGGCATTAACTTAGCAACACCATGGTAACCAGCCACAACATCCAGGCAATAGCCTAGCAACACCCCGGCAATAGCTTAGAAACACCCTGGAAACCAGCCAGAACATCTTGGCAAGAGTCTAGCAACACTCTGGAAATCAGTCACAACAGCCTAGACATCCTGGAAACCAGCCCCAGGACCCTGACAGTAGTAACACCCTGGTAACCAGCCACAACATCCAGGCAATAGCCTATCAACACTCTGGAAACCAGCCACAATATCACAATATATAAACCATCCTAATAACAGCCTAGCAACACCCCTGGAAACCAACCACAACACCCTGGCAGTAGCCTAGTAACTCTGGTAGACATCCACAACATTCTGGAAATAGCTTAGAAACACCCTGGAAACCAACCACAACACCCTTGTAGACGTCCACAACATTTTGGCAAAGCTTAGAAACACTGTGGAAATCAGCAAAAACACGCTGGTAATAGCCTAGCAACACCCTGGAAACCAGCCACAACACCCTGGTAATAGCCTAGCAACACCCTGGAAACCAGCCACAATATCACAATATATAAACCAGCCTGATAACAGCATAGCAACGCCCTGGAAACTAGGGTTGTGATGGTGTGGAAGTTGTCCCACCAGTTAATCGATGTGTGACAATATCGGTAATACCCGTATCACCGTGGGGGTAGTTTGTTAAGAGTTTTTCCTCTTTTCCTCACTTTTATTCGCTTTTAAATAGCTTGTAAATTCCCGTGTGCATTTTACTTTCACTTATTAGCGTCAATTCGGCGTCAATTGATTGAATAGACAACAACAAAACAAACTCACTTATATTAAAAATAGAATGTTTAATTTATTAACAAAACAAAAAAAATACACCATCCTATAGGCCTAATATAAAGTAACAAATAACTTACAAAAAGTTTAAATATATTAAAAAAAAAAACAAAAAAAACAAACAGTGGAACCAAATAAATAAGAAACAAATGTTTAAAAAAATAAATAAATAAATAAAAAAAAAGCAAAAGTTTTTTTGTTTTTTTTTTGACTTTTCAAAAACGTTTTTTTTTTTGGAAACAGGTTTTTCAAAATTCAAAATATTTTTAAAACAGATGTTTTTGCATTTTGTTTCGAAACTAATTCTTTCACCTGGTCTTGTGTTTCTCACCTCCCCCTCTTGTCAGTCAGCTCGACTCGCTCTCCTCACGTCATAAATGAAATCTGACACCTGCTGCTGATCTGTGACGCAACTGTCGTTCGACACGCTGCACTGAGCAGCCGTATTCAGTTTTTAATTGTAGTGTCTGTTCTCTAACTGAACTAAATTCTTTTACTATATATATATATATATATATATATATATATATATATAAAAAAAAATCAAAACGATGGTGGGGGGCAATGCCGCGGTGTGCAAGTGACATAACCGGTGTTGCGGCTTAACACCGGTAACACCGTCAACACTGACTATCGCAGCAAGCCTACTGAAAACCAACCACAACACCCTGGCAGTAGCCTAGCAACACTCTTTAAACCAACCACAACACCCTGGCAGTAGCCTAGCAACACTCTTTAAACCAACCACAACACCCTGGCAGTAGCCTAGCAACACTCTTTAAACCAGCCACAACATTCTGGCAAAAGCTTAGTAACACCATGGAAGCCAACCACAACATCTTGGCCAAGCAACACCCTGGAAAACCAGCCCCAGCACTGAGGCAGTAGCAACACCCTAGTAATCAGCCACAACATCCAGGCAATGGCCTAGCAACACCTTGGAAACCAGTTAAAAAAAACATAGCATTTGAAAGGCAATGTGCTAAAATTGTCTCAGAACACCTTAGCAACCACACAGCAACATCTATGGACATAATTTTTTTAAAGCTGCTTTGTACCAACATGTATTGTGAAATGCAGCATATAAATAAACTAAACTGAATTGACAGCATATGTGGCATATGCCACAGCATATGTGGCATAACCATTTCAACACTTCCCTCAGGCTGGATAAACAAATAGCAAATAGACTGACATCAATACATTACAGTTAAACTCTTCAGCAAATATTTTTGTTATGTGAGCTGTATAATTCGTCAGCATTTTTCTCCATTCATGGGCATTCAAAAGCCCATGATTAAATACAATTATTTTTCACACAACATTTAAATTGCATTAAACACCTTATAGTCAGTATTTCAAAGTTAGGCTTTGCACAGCGTAATGTTAAAATGTTAAGTTTACTTTTTGAAACATTACTTGTTGCATATCTTCCATAATATGTATGCTACTCCAATTGTGTTGCTGCTCATCTTTTCAAACTGCAGAAATAACTCGTAGAACTTGAAATTACTGTCTGTGATAATCAGCATGCCACAGATGCTGTCTGAAGGCATCAGGGTGAATTTTACCCACAATGTTCTTTAGAGTAGATGCATGAGGATAATTTATCAAAGCTCTAATGCCCTGTTCTCAGATCATACAGCACTGAGACACGTCCAGATCAAATTAATTCCTCTACAATAGAGGTGACACGAAGGTGAAAACAAACTCCAGGATCCCAGTGTGTCTTATGCACAGTTCCTCTTACAGGTTTTGTGATCTTCATCTTGTTTGATCAGCTTGATGGAAAAAAAAAAAAAAAATTCCAGCACACAAGCACTGTGAAAAGCCCTTTGAAGTAAAGATAATGCATCAGGTCTAATGTGTTATTCAAGAGCAAAAAACTGGATAGTTTTGCTGTGCAATAATTTTGGCTTGGGGTTCAAAGTGTGAGATTTTCCAAAGACGGAGAGCATGTGTTGAATGGAAACACAAAGCATTAGATCTGCCTTATTATTTTACTACACAAACCAAATGAATAAGGCTAGTGAGCTCATTTATATAACTAGAAATTACACACCAATATTGTCAGCAATTAAATGATATTCTTTATCTCGAAATGTATCTGTTTTTTATCTGCAATACATGCCAGCTATATTTGCATATGCAATACAAACAGCTGTATTTTTACCTGATAATACTATTATAATAATAAAAAAACAAAAAAATACTTTGCGTTTATATATATATATATATATATATATATATATATATATATATATATATATATA
>JAFVLL020005710.1:0-19056 GCA_021397915.2 Tor tambroides | reverse complement strand
TGTATCTGCTCATCGCTATTGTCTCAGTATCAGTCATCTTTTTACTGAGTCTGGTGGGTTTGATAGCAGTTAAATGCTACAGGACAGACGGCAGTTTCAGCAGGTACAGCGCTCCAGTGATCAGCACACATCCAGACGGAAGCTGGTCCTTCTCTAAATCCACACAACAGTACGACGTGTGTTTTAGTTCCGACACGATAAAGAGTGATGTAGTCGTTTTCCCCTCGCCATTTCCGCCAGCAGACGCAGAACTGATCAGCATTAATGGAGAAGATACTTTTACACGAACCCAAACTCTTCCGAGCAGTGAGAAGGTAAGAAGATTTTGGAACCCTAGTTGTGTTAAAAAAAAAAAAAGAAAAAAAAGAAGCTTTGTAGATTTATGTATGTATGAATTTATTTATTTATTCATTTACTGTAGTAGTTGTTGCGTTGGATTTGAAATTGGATTTGAGTCAAGCTATTGCTGTCACTTCTTTTAATTAATTTCGCTGAACTGAATTGCATTGCCTTTGTCGTCGTTGCTAATATTAAGTGACAGAAAAAAGACAAGCATAAATAAATGGTGGTAGACAAAATACAATAAAGTGCGCTTTATGAAAAACAAAGACAATAGAAGTTAAGGTGGTGTTATCCTATAACAGTTTTCAGCACCATGGACAATGAACAGTTCGCCCTCGCTTTTCTTTCCGTACATTTGGTCATCTCGGTTAGATGTAGATACAGTTTATTTGGTCTGATTCCTATACAACCAGTAGAATTTATTTCCTTTTTAACAAGTGCTGGGAATATTTACAGACGAAAGTGTGTTGATTGCATTTATACTTTGCAATTAACCAATTCCATTCTTTTAAAGCATAAATGTATTCTATGGAAAATTGCAATTTAAATAAAATATCTTCAATAATCATGCAGTTAAAACGCGCGATGTCGCTGCAGACCACGAATTTGAAGCACTCCTTTTATTAAAATGAGGCTCCTCCCTTACAGTGGAAGAGCAACCACGTATATACTGTAGTCATGTGGAATTGATAAGGTATTATACAGGCTTCAGAGGCTAATGTCCTGGCAGCAGCGAGACAAAAAAACTGCGTTTTTTAAACGGATTAATATTTGAGGCTTTGAATAAACAGTTATGGAAAGCTTAAGATATTTGTGCGTCATAGCAGCTCTGCATTTTTGTTTATGGCGATCTTCACGCAGCAAGATTATCTATTCGGTCTCGGAGGAAATAAATAAGGGAACTGTTGTCGGAAATATAGCAAAGGATCTCAAGATCAGTGTTCAGGAGCTGGAATCTCGTATCTTGCAGCTGGTGTCTGGATCCAACAGGAAATATTTTGATGTGAATTTAAAAACGGGAGCGTTGTTTGTGAATGAAAGAATTGACCGGGAGGAGTTATGCTTCGCTCTTCAGCAGTGTGCTCTTAATTTGGAGGCTGTTGTTCAAAATCCTCATAGCCTTTATCGAATTGAAATTAACGTTCTGGATGTTAATGATAATGCTCCATATTTTGTGGACAGCGTTATAACGATAAACATTACCGAGGATGTTGTTCCGGGAGCTAGATTTCATCTTCCTGTAGCTGAAGATAACGACATTGGTATTAATGCACTGAAAGACTACAAACTGAGCAAGAATGAACACTTTTCTATTGACGTACAAACGGAAGAGCAGAGTGTGTCTGCTGAATTAGTGCTCCAAAAACCTTTAGATCGTGAAAAGCAATCAATAATTCCTCTTGTACTGACAGCGATTGATGGAGGAAAGCCTGCAAAGACAGGAACATTAAGTGTAAAAGTGAATGTATTGGATATAAATGACAACTGGCCTGTCTTCAGCAAGTCTTTGTACAAGATCAAGGTGAGAGAAAATATTTCTGTTGGTACCAAAATAATCTCTTTGACTGCTACTGATTTGGACGAGGGCACCAACAGTGACATTATTTACTCAATAGCTGAACATGGAAACATAAAAAAGCAAAGTCTATTCACTGTGGTCCCTGAAACTGGGGACATTGTTGTGAAGGGTCAGATAGACCATGAGTTAAATGCTGCAATTGAATTCCGAGTTCAGGCGAGAGATAAAGGCGTTCCTCCAAAAAGTACACACTGTAAAGTTTTAATAGAAGTTGTGGATGAGAATGACAACGTGCCAGAGATAGTTACGACTCCTCTGTTGGAAAGTGTGAAAGAAGACACAAAGTCAGGAACTGCAGTTGCTTTAGTCACAGTGTCTGATAAAGATGGAGGTAAAAATGGCATTGTACACTGTGCTCTGAAAGGCTCTTTTCCTTTCAAACTGGAGACATCATATAACAATCATTATTCTCTAGTGGTAGATGGACCTCTGGACAGAGAGAGTGTTTCTCTGTATAACATCACAATTACAGCTGCAGATGAAGGAACTCCGTCTCTTTCCAGCAGCACTGTTATAACTGTACATATCTCTGATGTTAATGACAATGCTCCACATTTCCCCGCACCCGTTATTAACGCTTTTCTAAGTGAGAATGGTCAAGCTGGAGGTCTCGTGACAAAAGTGTCAGCTGATGATTCAGACACTGGTGAAAACGCAGAAGTTTCATATTCACTGTTAGACAGTTCCAGCTCCAGTGTTCCTATAACAACACTGATAAATATAAACTCTTTAAGTGGAGAAATATTCAGTTTGCAATCATTTAATCACGAAGAAACAAAAAGATTCCAGTTTCAAGTTATGGCGACAGACTCTGGTGTTCCTCCTCTGAGCAGTAATGCGACTGTAAATGTGTTTATTCTGGATGAGAATGACAACAGTCCGGTTATTTTACCGCCTTATTCTGAACCTGGATCAGTTAATAGTGAGAACATTCCCTACTCTGCTGAAGCGGGATACTTTGTAGCCAAGATCAGAGCTGTTGATGCTGACTCTGGATATAACTCACTTCTGTCTTATCATCTAACTGAACCCAAAGGAACGAATCTCTTCCGCATTGGAAGCAGCACTGGAGAAATAAGGACTAAGAGACGAATTAGTGACAATGACTTAAAAACTCACCCACTTCTTATCACAGTGTCTGATAATGGAGAGCCATCACTCTCAGCGACTATGTCCATGGATGTTGTGGTGGTTGAGAGTCTGGATGACATAAAGACATCTTTCAGAGAAGTTCCTGTTAAAGAGGAGAGTTTTTCAGATCTGAATCTGTATCTGCTCATCGCTATTGTCTCAGTATCAGTCATCTTTTTACTGAGTCTGGTGGGTTTGATAGCAGTTAAATGCTACAGGACAGATGGCAGTTTCAGCAGGTACAGCGCTCCAGTGATCAGCACACATCCAGACGGAAGCTGGTCCTTCTCTAAATCCACACAACAGTACGACGTGTGTTTTAGTTCCGACACGATAAAGAGTGATGTAGTCGTGTTTCCTTCAACCTTTCCACTGCCAGATGCAGAACTAATCAGCATTAATGAAGGAGGCACTTTTAATAGGACTCAAACACTTCCAAGCACTACTAAGGTAAGATAAAACTTAAATTTCACAGTACGAAAACATCATCATAGTGAACTTTTTGTAGCTTACTAACTTTGTACTACCGTATCAAGCAAATATGAGATTTTAGTACATGGAGCATTTCAGCTTCACATATCATTCCAAAGACCATAGCATCTGTAGGGCTATGTGGTCTCACATTTTTCAGTTGTATAGTCAATTGTGCATGTTCAAATGTATGTGTACACACACAGATTGTTTTATACTTTACTCCAGTGTTACATAATTTTTCTGTTGGCTTTTAAATGTGATATATCTCTGTATTGCTACCTAGGTGTAAATAAGATTCACTTAATAACTTTGGTGACACTACTGCTCAAATTGTAGATCACTGCAGTTAAATTCCACCCATTTGCCATCAAATGCAGTGGATTACATAGAAAATGTCAACTCAGAGCTGATGTAATGGAAAACAAGCATTATGTTTCCCATGTTAGAATTTCTTAACACTGAAAAAACGAATAGGTTCACTGAAGTGAAAGCATATACTCTTGTCAAGTCTTGAACTTTGTTCCATGGAGTCAAAAGGAGGCTAGTTTTTGAAAATATAGTGAAGGACTGAATCGCGGTGAATTTAAAAGGCAATTAAAATTGTAATGAATATCTGTGTTGTAAACAAACCAATAGCCTAAGTATAAGGGTTATTCCTGGGATTCGGTCACATTTCAACTTGGAATAAACATATTTTTCAACTACATATAATTTTCTAAATCATTTTCTAAATACTCCACATGATTAGGCGCATAGCAGACCTCCAAACAAATCATATTTTCCCACCTCAGGCATTAAAGACCTTTTATTATTTTCAGGTTTTTTTTTTTCAGATTTAGACACCTTTTTTTTCTCAACCCCGTAACGGACAAAATGGGATTGGTTTAAAAAGGATTTTACACAGAACTTGTTATAAAACAAACATCTACCTACTGCTCATGCGTCCCTCATAGCAATTCAATGATAACAAATGTAACAGTTATCATAATTTTCACATATATATATATGAATGAAGCTGAAAATACACAAATTGTTTATCGCCTCTTTATTTTTGCAAAAAATAGTTTTAATTTAGATTTAAATTAAAGATTTAGATTAATTTAGATTTAACCAAAACCACAATTTTATTGTTTTAGTCCTTAACATGTCAGATGGTAATCAGCAAGAAATGCTTTCATTCTTAATTGTCTTCCCTATATTTTTCCAAAAATATTAATGTGACAAGGTGTGACGGGGTTGAAGACTGTAACACATTTGAAGGGATACATTGCCTTCAGTTTTAATTTTTGGTTTTGTTTCTCTCTCATATTGTCCCCTTGTTTATGGGTCAACATATGTGCATGGCCAACATAGTCTTTCTGCTGCGAATGTGGGTGCAATTTCTGATGTATGATGCTTGTCAAAGTTTAAGTGGACATATTACATCAAATATTCTATTTATAACAAGAATATGAGTTGTCATGATTTTGGTAAGCATATATTTACTGAAACCATGATTATTTTATATCTGTTTCATTAAAATTATTAATAAATAATGTAAATAACTCAACCCTGTCACAAGTTTACAACCCAGTAACAATGAGAAATACATATATTTGTGACGGGGTTGTGGCTTGTCACTCAAAATGGCCATTGCTTCTCATGTAGTGTAGGAGAGTAGACCATATATGGCAGCAATAAAATAAACACATTGTATATACTTAAGAATTAAAATAAAATGTTGAAACATAACCATTTTCCATGTTAATTTCATATGACGGGGTTGAGTTATTAAGCTTGACAGTACCCTCCCTGAGTGTAATATGCCTCAAAAATATGAATAAATAGTATGATACTACTAACCATTTTCTGCACCACTATTAAAGAGATCTGAATGATGTCATTTCTGGTAAATGATGTCACATATGAGTGGAGACTAAATTATTATGGGCATAAAATGGTTAGTGTGACAGGGTTGAGTTCAAACTGAAGGACATAACTTTAAAGTCTGTTTTTTTTTATAAAATATCTTGTTTTTTTTTAGAAAAATATTTTTCACAAGAAAGGAACACAAATAAATGCTTACATTATTGCCAAAAATCACAGACACTATACACATTTTGTTAAGAATTTTCTAAGTACAAACTCTGAAGTGCCTCAGGGACATGACAAAATGCTCAGTTTAGGACAGATAGCTATAAGACATTATTTTATGCTAAAAATATTAAAATTAAATAATTATTTGGTAACACTTTATTTTAAGGTGTCCATAATACAGAGTAATTACCTAGGTAAGTACTTAGTAGTAGCCGTTGTACTTACATGAAACCATGTAACTAAGTTGTGGAACAGCCTGTAATAACAGTTTGTAATTATGTAGACGTAATAGGCAGCTACTGTTACACATATGTAACAGGCCGAGTCTGTTACACAGCTACTTATGTAACCAAAAGATTGTTACATATGTGTTGCAGACTTTATGTAAGTACACAGACATAAGCTACTTAAAATAAAGTGTATCAAGATTGTACTTAAAGTGTACTTCATGTGTATCTATACTGTACACCTTATCCAGCTGCACCTTAGTTTGATTTACCCCACCAGTACACAGCTAAAATACATGTAATACATTTCTAGTTACATTACAATTACAGAATATTACAGAGGAATAAGCTACTTAAAACAAAGTGTATCAAGATTGTACTTAAGTGTACTTCATGTGT
Source organism: Tor tambroides (assembly GCA_021397915.2). Taxonomy (NCBI): domain Eukaryota; kingdom Metazoa; phylum Chordata; class Actinopteri; order Cypriniformes; family Cyprinidae; genus Tor; species Tor tambroides. Next base: position 12,828 of record JAFVLL020005710.1, on the reverse strand, counting down.
ATCTATACTGTACACCCTCTCCAGCTGCACCTTAGTTTGATTTAACCCACCAGTAAACAGCTTAAATACATGTAATACCTTTCTAATTACATTAAAATAACAGAATATTACACAGGCATAAATTACTTAAAATAAAGTGTATCAAGATTGTACTTAAGTGTACTATAGTAGCTGTGTAACAGACTCGGTCTGTTACATTTGTGTAACAGTAGCTGCCTATTACATACATAATTACAAACTGTAATTACATGATGTTCCATAACTTAGTTACATGGTAAGTACATTTTGTTTCATGTATACAACAGCTACTACTAAGTACTTAATTAGGTAATTACTCTGTATTATGACACCTTAAAATAAAGTGTTACCAATTATTTTTATTCATTATAATGGGCATACAAAAGTATTGTGAAAAGCTTCTAACAATTCATTTTGGTGAGCCATCTCTTTAGAAACTCCGAGGGACTGAAATATTACCGAATCCCAGGAATGACCCATAAACGAAAAATACTTTTTAGGCAAAAGCACTTTAATGCTTTAATAATCAGTTCAATCTTTTGTCTGTCTTTAGATGTTTATTATGTTTTATTTGCGTTTAAATCAATCAAATATACTTTTTCAATAAACTAATGTTTTCAACATTTAGCAAATTTCAACAGCATTCTGGGTACGCGTAATAATTTAAGTGTGTTGAAAATGTATTCAAAGGTCCAGTTCCATTCAAAATACGAGAACAAAAAAGTCTTCTCATGCTTTCTCTAGCATTAACAGTTTGCCCGAATGTTATAATAACTAATATAGTATTCACATAAAACCATTAATTGTATACTGCACTGATTTACTGTATTCTGAAGTCGTGCGCGTTTGTTGTGCTTCTGTGTTGATATAGGTATAGTTTATGCATACTTTTTCAGACTAGCAAATCTCTTTCGGTGTTATCCTAATTTACAATACGTGGTTATTTTCTTTAGTGATGCTGTGTGTTATGTTTTTGTGGTTTCGCCACACAGAACCGCACATACTCCGCGTGGTGTCACTGTAGACCGCTAAACTATAATAATTTCCATGTACCGTCTGAACTCCGCCTACGATTTCGCTGAATCACGTGCTATAATCGAGCGTCAAAGTCTGGATGCTTTTCGTGGCGTGTTTGTTTCCGTGAATCTCATTCTTCATTGTGTCTGCAGAGTTTTGATGCTCTTTTGACCACCTTTGTGTTGTTTTCATCACGTTGCGATCTCATGCGGAAGGATGGCAGACAGGAAGGACTTAAGGTTCCCACATATTACTTTCCTCTGGCTCGTGATGTGTGTTTCAGTGCCAGTGGATAGTCAGATTGTCTACTCCGTGTCCGAGGAAGTAAATATCGGAACTGTTGTCGGGAATGTGGTGAAGGACATGAATTTAAACGTCCAGGATTTGGAATCGCGGGCATTTCAGCTTGTATTCGGCACGAGGACGAGGTATTTCGATGTGAATCTGAAATCTGGCGTCTTGTATGTTGCTGAAAGAATTGACCGCGAGCAGCTATGTCCTAATACTCCATCCTGTTCCTTGAATTTTGAAGCTATAGTAAACCACCCTCTCAGTCTGAGTCGAGTGATAGTTAATGTTAATGACGTGAATGACAATTCTCCTGCATTCCCTGTTGAAACTCAGATTTTGAATATCTCTGAATCAGTGCAGCCAGGTGCTACATTTTCCTTGATCAGTGCAGTGGATGAAGATGTAGGGACTTTCTCTGTTAAAAGCTATAAACTGAGTCCTAATGAACATTTCTCATTAGAACTAAACCAGGGTGGTGAACATGGCATGTCTGCAGAGCTAATCCTTCGAAAAGCTTTAGACAGAGAGAAAGAACCTGTCATTCGACTAGTATTGACTTCTTTCGATGGAGGGAAGCCACCCAGGTCAGGCACATTGCAAATTATTGTCAGTGTTTTAGATATTAATGATAATGCTCCAGTGTTTAGCAGTCCTCTTTATAAAGTCCGTATGACAGAGAACACACCACGAGGAACTAAGATAATCAAACTCAATGCCACTGACATGGATGAAGGTTCAAATGGAGAAGTAAAATACCTGTTTAGCCGTCATGGTCAGGAAAAAAATCTTGATGTTTTTGCTATCAGTCCTGATTCTGGGGAGATTGAAGTTAAAGGAAATATTGATTTTGAGGACAAAGCTTTTTATGAACTTAGAGTAGAGGCCCATGATAAAGCCTCTTCCCCCATGACAGCAAATTGTAAAGTACTAATTGAAGTCATAGATGTCAATGATAATGCACCAGAAATAGCAATAACATCCCTGTTGTCTTCTTTAAGGGAAGATGTAAAAACTGGCACTGCTGTGGCTCTGGTCACAGTTTCAGACAAGGATGGTGGAATGAATGGGAAAGTGAGTTGTAAGCTGCTTGGAAATGTACCTTTCAAACTTGAGTCTTCCTACAAGAATTATTACTCTGTTGTTTTGGAAGGCCAGCTTGACAGGGAAAACATCTCCAAGTATAATGTAACCCTCGTAGCAGTAGATGAAGGAACCCCATCACTTTCCAGCACCAGTGTAGTTTATGTTGACGTTTCAGATGTGAATGACAATCCTCCACAATTTAACGAAAAAATAATTTCTGTCTATGTAAAAGAAAACACTCCCCCGGGAACCCTCATTCACACAGTGTCAGCAGTTGACAGAGATTCAAAGGAAAATGCTGAAATGTCTTATTCCATTGTGGATAACAAAACAACAAGCATAAATTCTGTTAGTGTTAACTCATTGACAGGCCAGTTGTATAACCTACAGTCTTTCAATTTTGAAGAACAGAAAACACTTAGTTTCCATGTTCAGGCTACCGACTCTGGTGTTCCTCCTCTGAGCAGTAATGCGACTGTAAATGTGTTTATTCTGGATGAGAATGATAACAGTCCGGTTATTTTACCACCTTATTCTGAACCTGGATCAGTTAATAGTGAGAACATTCCCTACTCTGCTGAAGCGGGATACTTTGTAGCCAAGATCAGAGCTGTTGATGCTGACTCTGGATATAACGCACTTCTGTCTTATCATCTAACTGAACCCAAAGGAACAAATCTCTTCCGCATCGGAAGCAGCACTGGAGAAATAAGGACTAAGAGACGAATGAGTGACAATGACTTAAAAACTCACCCACTTCTTATCACAGTGTCTGATAATGGAGAGCCATCACTCTCAGCAACTATGTCCATGGATGTTGTGGTTGTTGAGAGTCTAGATGACATAAAGACACCATTCAGAGAAGTTCCTGTTAAAGAGGAGAGTTTTTCAGATCTAAATCTGTATCTGCTCATTGCTATTATCTCAGTAGCAATTATATTTTTACTAAGTCTTGTGGGTTTGATAGCAGTTAAATGCTACAGGACAGACGGCAGTTTCAGCAGGTACAGCGCTCCAGTGATCAGCACACATCCAGACGGAAACTGGTCCTACTCCAAATCGACGCAACAATATGACGTTTGTTTTAGCTCAGACACAATGAAGAGCGACATGGTGGTTTTCCCTTCGTCATTTCCGCCTGCAGAGGCTGAACTGATCAGCATTCACGGAGAAGATACTTTTACACGAACCCAAACTCTTCCTACCACTGGGAAGGTGAGCATAATTTCAGACCTTGGTTTATAAAGTTGTTGAAATTTCACTTATATGGACTATTTGCATATTCACTATATGCATGTTTAGAAGTGAAGCAAAACATCATTCACTTTTCTAGCTTGATATTATGCTGAAAATGTGTTTCATGCACGTGTTGCAACTTGCAGCACAAAGCCTGTGTTTACATTCAATTTACTCAATGTTTACATTCAATTTACTCAGTACAATGATTTCAATTAACCTTCATTTTAAAAAGCAGTCATCTTTGTTGTTTTTTTTATTAGCAATCTTTCTATCACACTTATGATTTGGAGTTTTTCGGTGTCAATCAGTACTACAACTCGGAGCTTTTATGTAGTGTGGCTTCAAGCTTTTATGTAGTGTGGTTTCAGCACCAGCAGTGCTGGACAGCGCCACCTCACTGCTATACAATCTCATCAACAGCTTAGTAGTACTGCACTCGTTTTGTGCTCAATCTTTAATGATTTGATTATTAATTAATCAAAGAAATCTGTTTTAATTATAACTCTTTAATGACGTTAAACTGCAGTTGCAGATTGAAGCAGGTTGCAACAGCTATTCCCCAGTCTTCAAAGAGAATTTAAATGATGTTTAATAAGCTTCACTAACCTACTGCTTAGAATACTGATTTGAGTTGGGGTTTTATGTAAAGGTTTTTGAATAACTTTATTTTTGTTACTGAGTTTTGCATGTGAAAAAGTTACTAAATGCTCTAGTTTTACACTTTTCACACTTTTTTTCTGCATGTTCAATGATGCTGCCAATGTATGGATAAAAGCGTAAATGCATAAATGTAAATATGTATGTTTATCGTGAGTCTTGAAATAGTCTCAGACTTATGCTCCATGTTCCTAGTAGCTTCGTCTAATAGTTAGTCATGCCTCTTGAGTCCTTTTCCCGAAGTCCTTGACAGAGGACAGGGATCAGAGCCTGTGTAAATTTCTGTGCAATTGGGTCAGTACTGGGTTCTGCTTTTCCCGGCTGGTTGAGGGAGATAGATGGATTAGAAGTCTGTGGGTCTCTGGACTGCTGGAGTGCTGCAGTCCCACCTGCATTATATTGAAGTCTCTCAATGCATTAATGAGAGGGACATGCTGCTGACTCTATGAGAAAACACACAGCAGATTTCATGCTGTGTAAAGAAACTGATCCTCGTTTCCCCGTACTGTGCAACCCATTTCATGTTACTGTGCATGTTTTTATTTGTTGTTTAAATAATTCACGTTTGTTATTACTAATGAAATTACATAAGATTGATCTATATGGCTTTAAACAATATCTTATGATTCTTGTTCTTTCAAGGTCTCATTCCCTCTCTTGCTCCCTCTTCTGAACTTGTCAGATGGAATGTTTCCTGTAGTGGCACAATGGCATTTTACTTCCCACCCCTGAGAGGATCTATCTATCTATCTAGATAGAATGTTCATGCAATTTAATGTCATCATGTCATCAAATAGTTTTACAGATTTCTTTAATTATTAGTAATTAATGTTTATTAAGTGTGTCCATAACATATTTCAGCATGTGCAGGATGCATTCGCAAATTTAGTTGTTATAGCAAAATGTAAAAATATTACTACTTGGCTAGAATGGCCCCCTATCTGGGGCAAGAAGCTTTTTTACAGAATGTATAAATGACTTTTCATGTCATTCTTATTAATACTTAAATATGTGTTTCAATATTGTAAAATCCAAAATCAACTATTCTATTTCAGATTCTATTTTGGCAGTTTAGTTGAATAATTCAGTAACCAATGACAGACAAAGCAAAATCAGAGTAGAAGAGATTCATCTGAAAGGTAAATTTATTCTTGACTTAAATACAGCATATAAATATTTACATCTATTTCATAATTGCAAGACATTGAATGATTTCACTTAATTACCCTATAGGTTTAAATGAAAAGAGAAGTAATAATTTATGGAAATACTGAATAATAACCCCACCAATTACAATATGTATTTAATTAAAATTATAATAATAACAATAATAATAATAATAAAATAGTAACAACATGCACATCATGTGTCCACAAACCACTCATTAACAAATAGACAAAAAAAAAAAAAAACGTTGATAATCAACATAACACAATGTCATATATCATCATGAGACACAAAAAAATTAACCGCAATTAACCTCAAAACTCACAAATGTTAGATGAAATTACAAAATTAAAAATTGTGTAGCTATGTATCATAAGTGTTAAGATGAGATTTTGTATCATTTGCATGTTCTTTATGTTGTTTGTAGCCTACATTCTTGGTAAAAATGTGCTATGCTCATTTATAGATATACATCTACTTGCAAATCAAGATTTAACAGTATCACCTCTTATTTCTCAGTCTGTGTGCATGAATGTCACCTGCTTTGTCTTCCGCATATCACATGTATTATTCAGCTTGAGTCACAGGGATTATGTTTCAGTTATGACATTACTGCTTCAGCCAGCTGTGAATGTGTGGTTTATGGGCAAACTTCAAGTCTATTTGCAGAATGTAATGCTACGAGGTTAACACAGGAAAGTGAATGAGTCTTTTTGTGCTTGTGTACGCTATTCATTAGAATATATGCTTGGCAGAATCATGGATTTGAGTCAGTACTTCAGCATTGTGACAGACAATGAGTCATAGTGCAGACTATGGGTAAATACAGACACTATCTTCGCTTCAGTGTTATTTATTGTGAGCTGACTGTAAACGGCTAAGCCTGTTGTCTGTGCGCTGCAAGGCATGAACTGTGTGTCTGCTGGCTTCTGTTTCTATCAGACAGAATGACCTGAACATTTTGTTAAGGTCACTCTGGGATTTCTGTCCCTCCGGATGGATGCATTTTTTTATGAAACAGAGGTGCAGAGCACAAACAGATTGCACGAATGACGAATGTTTCACAAATTCCCCATTTATCTCCGCAGGTTCTCTAAATTCCCTTAAGCTCAAGTTTGAGAGGATGTGCATCTGCATAATTTCTTGTTTACAAGGTTATCAACGAGGATTCTGCAGAATCTCTTTCACTAAAAATGTCAGAGCATACAAATAATGTGTTTTGTAGCTTTATAGTGATCCATTAGCCTGTCATTATTGTACAAATGCATTCAGCAAAGCATTTTAAAAGCAAGCTGATGGTGCTATAACATATATTATTGGTATATATCATCATTTATTTGCTCTTTTGCATATGCATGCTGGTTTACATATCCATTCTGTTCAGATGCCTCTCTCTGGTTGTTGGGTCTGGCAATAAAAAGAACAGTTGATGGTTCCCTGCAGTGTATCAGTGAGAGGAAGGGTGGGTCATCTCTGCAGAGGGCTGCAGGTGGCAGAATGAGTCAAGCTGAACAGAATGCAGAGAGAGAGAGAGGCTGTGGATGGTTTGCTAGTGCCCTCTGTTGGCTGCAGTGCTAGTGATGGCTTTCAGGGATGTGTGAGATCCTTACTATGAAGTGTTTATTTCATACCTCAGCCAGTAGGGGTCTTACACCATCCTTCTGAACCATACTCTGCCCACAATCATTTCAGATACCCTCTTTCTCTGTATTTTACTGTCACTTTGTGTTACACACAACACACCTTCTGCTCCCATGATGTTTTGCCTCTCATTTCTGTGAGGACATGCAGTCCTATTATATTTCTCTTTCTCTCTGTCTCCTCACATACACTTTCTAGCACTGTGTTTTAAAATAATTTCAGGTACCAAGATCTAGGAACTAGACAAGTGTATTTTGCTATACTGTTTAAAGCAAACAGACAGCAATAAAGGCGGCAGTCACTTATTCTTATAAATAGAGTCCTAAACAGAATATGCACACTGTTACCTTTACTTGAGAAACAACATTGAAAATATTAAGATTCACTTTCATAGATTGTAGCTTCAGTGTATTTTTTGTACTTATATAAAATTCGACCAGTAGGTAAAACAGACTTTTTGGGGTGTTTTTTTTTAAACAAATGAATACTTTTATTCTGGAAGGATACATTGAAGTGATCAGAAGTGACAGTAAAGACATGTATAATTGTTTGTTTTCAGATTAATGCTGTTCTTCTGAACTTTCTAATCCTGAAAAAGTATTATTGTTTAAATAAAAATATTAAACAGCACAACTGCTTTCAACATTGATAATAAATGTTTCTTGAGCAGCAAATCAACATATTATAATGTCTGAAGTATAATGTGACACTGAAGACTGATCATGTGTATCATGAGACACTGAAAATTCAGCATTGCCATTGCAGGAATAAATTACATTATAAAATATATTAAAACACAAAACAGTTATTTTAAATTGTAATTAATCACACAAACACAATATTACTGTTTTTACTGTATTTTTACTGCATCAAATAAATGCAGCCTTGGTGTTCATCAGACTCTTACATAAAGACATTAAAAGATCTTCCCAACCTCAAAAGTTTGAACAGTAGTGTATGTTCTCTGGAAAAAAAAAACATCTATAATTTTATAGTATATAATCTGTATATCTTCTCAATATAGAGTGTTACTCGTCAGGTAATTAATCTTGTTTGAGGATTTTTTGAAATTTGTATTAAAAACAAGTCATAGAGACAAATTAAATCCCATTAAAATATTTTTAGCATATATTTCTGCATTCTTTACTGTCTATATATTATAGATATTTTAAACATTAGACCAAAATATTGTGCATCTGCGAGAAGAGACTATATAATCCATTCTGAGGGGAAAAAAGTGTCAGAGTTGGTTCATAGCCAAAATATCTATCATTCAGTAGTGCAAAGGAATAAACAACTCTAATTTTACCATTCGGTTATCATGACCTACATCACCAACACCAAATATAGGCCACAACTGGCAGAGCAGAGAAAAAGAATGAGAGGAGAAGACATGCATGTAAAGGGAGTGGGAAAGAGAGAGAGAGAACGTGAACGACAGAGGAAGAGAGGTTTTTAGTGCACACTGCGGTGGGTGGTGTGACTCTGGATGCCCTTGCTGAGGGCACTGTTAGTGCAGGCTGTCTGTGCGGTGTCTCTCAGATGGGTGCATCTCTTTTAAAATCTGGCACACTTATGTAAGTAGGGTCAGGGGAGGAGGTGTACCAATTGTAATGGGTTTCTGTCCAGCCAAAGGTCAAAGATCACTAGTCAGAGCTCAAGATACTATATCTTTTAACAGTCTGATTAGCTAAATGTTGTCATTTAAGGATATAGGGAGGAGGTCTAACTCTATATTTAGGGTTTTAAAAAAGTGTGTTTTCTAAGGAGAGCCATTTAATCTGTCTTAATCTTAATCTTAATCTGTCTAACTAGTGCAGTTGTAGTCTGATCATCACAGATGGACAACATAAATTCTACTTAGTATAGAAATATGTGAGAAATTTAATTTTAGGCTGTTATATTCTGTTTTGAGGTTGTCAATTGGCAGTCTTATACTTACTGCTTTCTCTGTCATTCACAACTCACCACACTCAGTTCCTCAAAGCTACATCTCACTTCTGTAAATGTCAAGACAGTCTTGTTATTGCACACTGACAGTGAAAGTAGATGCACATGCAGAATGATAGGCCTGGTTAAGCTTTTACATTTCCTGACGTGGAGACCTAATAGAACAAGGACTTATAAGACCAAGCCTGTCAAGCCTTCCATTGTTAAAATACTTGATTTTTAATATGAGACTTTGTTAATTTGTCTCTGCAGTAAAGTTTCATTTTGACATACATGTATGTGTATTATTCCAGTTTTATTAGTTGCACAATAAAAATCAGTTTGTATTTTGCATATATGTCTTGATAATCTATCAGCAATTCGGTGTCAAAAACAAATGTGCATTGTGTGTGGGTTCAGGAGAGACAGCAGGTGGGATCGGAAATAAAATTTGGATTGTAGACATTTGAAAGTCAAAAAAGTAAACATTTGGGTATCTGACCCACTTGCTTACAGAATATTTTGCGCTGCAAAACATCTGGTATCACTCACAGTGGTTTCCAAAAAGATCAAAACATCGACGCTATGAAAACAATGCACAAACACTGCCTACTGTTTCACCTATACTGCATATTCAGCCCAGGGAAAAAGGGGTAAACATTAACTTAAAGAAAAATATATATTTAGAAAATAAGTCAGTTATTTCTATCTTTTGCTGTAGTGTATCAGAAGAAAATATCAGTTTACATTTCCAAACATTCATTTTGCCATTAATTGTAATAGTCCAGTGAGATTTTTGTCTGACAACAGCCAGTGCTCCACACAGAGATCTGATCATTATACAGTCTGTCTGGAATGACATGAAGAAACAGAACAAACTGAGACAGACTAAATCCAGAAGAACTGTGGCAACGTCTCCAAGATGCTTCAAGAAACCTACCTGCAAAGCTACAGTAGTGTTAAAAGTTTTATGCACTTGTGTAAAAATGCTGTAAAATGAGGATGCTGTCAAAAATGTCAGAAATAGATTAGGTTTATCTATACACTTCACCAACATTTGGTGTGACCATCCTTTGCATTTAAATCAGCTTTTGCCCTAGGTGCACTTGCGCATAGCTTTGCAGGTAGGTTTCTTGAAGCATCTTGGAGACGTTGCCACAGTTCTTCTGGATTTAGTCTGTCGCAGTTTGTTCTGTTTCTTTATGTCATTCCAGACAGACTGGATGATGAGGAGATCAGATCTCTGTGTGGAGCACTGGCTATTGTCAGACATAAATCTCACTGGATTATTACAATTAATGGCAAAATGAATGTTTGGAAATGTTAACTGATATTTCCTACTGACACTACAGAAAAAAATAACTGACTGTGTGTGTGTGTGTGTGTGTGTGTGTGTGTGTGTGTGTGTGTATGTATGTATATATACACACACACACACACACACACACATACATACTGATTTAAAATAGTGATCCCAAATCCATACAAATTCAGCCTACTCTTATCTGCCATTGAACAAAGACATCTAATTGCCACCTGCTGTTCTGTGCTCTAGTGACCCCATACTGCAAAAAAATAAAATTAAATAATTAAATAAATAAATAAATAAATAAAGTTACAGTTCCTATTGTAATGAAATTTGACCTATGGCCCATTTTATTCTTAAATATGTTGCACAAAATGTCTAGTTAACGTTAAAACAACATAATATTTGATTTTGATCTAGCAATTTTTGATAGTAATTGGTAGATTTAAAAAATAAAAATAAAAAATCTTATCTGATCTGAATGAAGAGTTTAATCTACTGCTTTATATGGGGATGACATGAGGCGACTCTAATGCGACGGGTTTACGCTGACAGTCTGCCCTGGCTTAGTTTATGTCATCGGTTTCAGAGTGACACGCTCCCTCACTGTGGCCCATTTTGACGGATGCATAGAGATCGCGCCCCAGGCGCGCACGCCCGAATGACCTGGTCTGTCTGAAGTCAAAGCCACAGACGGAGAGAGAGGCGGAGAGAGAAATGCGTATTCTGGGGCAATGATAATTATAGATTTTAATGAATATAGCCGTTTTGTGACCAATAAAGAATAAACGTATTCTGTATTTCAAAACATTAGCAACATTTTTATTTTATTTTATTTTTTCTGAAACATTAAAACGCTTGGTAATCTACAATAATTTGGATTGCCATTCTTTGGGTGCTGACAACGATAATCATTTTTTGAGAAGTCTCAGCCTGCCAGAACAGTGAGATTCTACAGATTGTTACGTGTAGATTTACTTGACAGCAAACTAAGGACTGTTTAACTAAAACAAAATAAAATGAATGAATTAGTTTAAAATAACTAACTAAATAAAAAGTAATTTTGCTTTAGCAATTTTACAATATTAAACAGTACAAACACGTTTTGTGTTTTTAAATACATTTTGTTTACTACATGGCAAGGTATCCAATTAACAGCGTTTTACTTAAGACGTTTACTATAGATTTTAAACATTTTTTTACACTCTTTTGCATTTTTTAATACAGGGTAGTATCACAGCCAGTTATAGAGATACAGCAGAATCCAATCTCTTACAAAAACGCACTTGGAACGCATTTAATTTTGAGTCTTTTTCCTCATCCGTGACTCTCCAAAAGTGATGAACCAAAGCTTAAAACGCACTGGCCTAGTTCAGGGAAAGATAATGCATCCCAAATGCTCGCTTTCTAATTAACGTGTTGCTTTTGTCTCCAAATTTAATGACATTAATAAATATAGCTGTTGCTTTTTGGCTGCTTCCATCAAGTTGTTATATTTTCTTACAAGGTTTCGAATATCATAATGCATTATATTTGAGTAGGCGGCCCCTCTCCCGGTGTGCCGCACCAACACCATCGAACATGAAGAGGAAGAGGAAAAGGAGTACGAATGGGAGGGGTGGCTTGAAACTGAGAGAGAAAGAGAGAGAGAGAGTGCGCGCACGGCGAAATATGCAGCACCAGTGGCAAGGAAACACACCCGTCAGCTGCGCGCAGAGGGGGAAAAAAAAGGATAAGCACGGACAAAGGAAACATGGACGCATCCGAGAAGTATCCGTGCGCGTTTAGAATGGAATTGACAATTAGGCCACTGTGCACATAAATGCAAAACCTTTAATGCTGAAGTGGGAGGCAAGATATTGCAGGCTGACAAGGCGGAGTGCTGTTTTTAATCCGTCTCCGGATCCTATGATCTTGCGATGGCTGTTGCAGGGATATGTGATTGCCTAGACAAAAAAGTGCCTCTTTCTTTTTTGCTATTTTTATTATTTTGTGGCCTTGCTCTCGGACAAATACGATATTCCGTGCCAGAAGAATCGGAGAGTGGAACGATTGTAGGTGATATTGCACAGGATTTGGGTTTGGATGTTCGAAAGCTCTCCACCCGAAAGATTAAGGTAACGTCTGACAGCGGCAAAAGGTACGTGGACCATAAGAATGGAAAATTATTGGTAAACGAGAGAATTGACAGAGAGACATTGTGTGATACAAGCGCCGCGTGTATTTTAAATCTAGAGGTTCTTCTTGAGGACCCAAATGAAGACCATAATGTCGAGGTGGAGATAACAGACGTGAATGATAATACGCCGCAGTTCCCCAGAGACGAGTATCAATTGGAGATCACAGAGTCGGCTTTGCCGGGCTCTCGTTTTCCGATCGAACACGCGCAAGATCCGGACATCGGTACCAATTCGGTTCGATTGTACCGGCTCAGCCCAAACGAGCATTTCGCTCTCGATTCCAACAAGCCTTCGTTGAAT
>JAFVLL020005709.1:0-16469 GCA_021397915.2 Tor tambroides | reverse complement strand
GTTTGTGATAGCATGAGACCAGCTATGTTGTTATTTTTATGGTGCTGTGCTCCCTGTCTGTGTAATTCATAAACACAAATTTATGATGCACAGTAATCAGATGACTGACTTTGAATCCGAGTAGTTTTCTGTAAAGATAACAGGCTTGTACTAATAGTGGAATGTTTATTTGCAAAGCCTAGCACTGCTAATGCGGGAGCTGGAGCTCTTGAAGGTCCGCCCTCTTCTCTGGGAGCAACAGCTCATTTGCATTTAAAGCAACACACTCAATATCAGAGCGTTTGGGCTCATACCCTAAAAGTGGTAATTTTAACAAGCTATAAAAAATTATCTGTCGGGTATTTTGAGCTAAAACATCACATACACACTCTGGCGACATCAGAGACTTATTTTACATCTTGTAAAATGGAGCATAATAGGTCCCCTTTAAACTAAACAAAAACGGCAGCTCTACATTCATGTTTCAACCTGCTGGATAAACTTCCTTTCCCACCTCAATCAATATCACACCGTGTTTGGTCATTTAGGCCGGAGGAGATCTGTTCCCCCGACTGAGCCTGATTTTTCTCAAGGTTTTTTCTCCATTTCTGTCACCTGAATGTACATGAAATGGTAGGAAAAAATCATATTATGATTATAGTTACCAAAATGATCACGGTTATCAGTATTACAGTATCATATGCTGGAAATGTTCAAAAAGTACTCACACAAACTGAAATAATTTCACCAAGTTTTATATCGAAAACCAAAATACCAACAACAAATAAAATTAGCAAATTATGCACTTTTTGTTTGCATAATTAAAATAACATTATATAAATAACATTAAAATGTTACCTGGATTTTAAAGAAACAAAAAAGATTGGCTGGATGTCTTACAACGTATCATGTTATACTACATGTACTACCTGTTAAAAAAAAACTGTTTTATAAAATGATAAACCTGACATTTCTGCCTTTAAATCATTTTTAAGAAAAATTAAAAATTATAGCCAATTTTTCTGCTCCATAAACAATTCTACATAGGATACCTTATTATCTGAAGTGTGCTATCTTTAAGTGCACTTAAATGGCTATTTATTTCATTAATGTTATCTGCAAATACTTTTTGAGGTACACTACAAGTGCACATTCAATACAATTAAGTGCACTTTTTTCACAAGGACTTCACCAGGCTTCAGATGAAGTCACAGAAGGTTATTTTATGTGGTAATTAGTGCCCCTTCAGTGTTTTCTACACTCTCAGAAAAAAGGTAAAAAGGGTGTCACTGGAGCAGTACCTTTCCAAAAGGTACACCTTGGTACCTAAATGGTCCATATACTGGTACATTGAAAGTACATACTAGTATATAAAAGGTACAAAAGTGTGGATTTTGAAAAGGTTTGCCTGAGAGGGTAACATAATGTATCATTAAATGTGTTCAATTCTGTGCATGTGTCTGAATAGATCAAGGAAGGAATTCACATCATACAGCACCTTACATACATCTCTTCATTGTTACACATAGCCCTACCCATTTGTACTTTCTTGTATTTGTTATTTTGTTTGAAACACTTCAACTAATTGGATTTTCTAGGATTTCCAAATTTTCCTGAAAATGTAGAATTAGTTTGCATCACTCTTTCTTAACACTTTGTCCCTGCCACAACCCGCACTTTCAAAATATTCTGTTTTGGGTGAGGTGAAAGAGGTTTATTCTATCCTGCATGAACTCCAACTTTTGAGTTGAACATACAAAACATCAAAAGAAACAACAGGGTATCTGCTTGTAAACAAAAACATTTTATTCTAACTTCATGTATTCTTTTTTTAAACACTTGAATGTGGGTAAGTTTCATAAATAAACAAATAAACATTTTGAACAAAAAGCTGGAAAAAAGTCTGGTTTTAGAATGATAATCAAAATGTAGATGGAGTCAATAAACACCCCAAAGCCTCTTCATTGGTCTACATTTTATTCCATAACGTTACACAGTTTTGATGCTGTTTTATGTCTGATGATCGTGTTAGATTACATGTGAAAGCACCTCTTGTTTCGGTTTCTTCTTCGCTTGTTTTTTTTTTTTTTTTTTTTGAAATTCTGTACAGAAGATGTGTAATAGCGCCCCCTACCGTATAACAATGGAAACATTAAAAAAATAATTATAATAATAACAAAATTTAAATAAAAATAAAATAAATAAAAATAAAAATGGGGGGGGGGGGAATAAAGAAAGATGTGTAAGTCTATAAGGCAGTGGAGTAGGTGGAGAAAGGGGTGTAATGAGAGAGAAGAAGAGAGAGTGGAACAGGTAGAAAGAGATGAGCAGAGAGGAGAATGTGAGAAAAGAGGAGAAGAGAAGGAGAGGGAGAAGAGATGTGTAAAGAGGAGGGCATTTGTGTAGTGGAAAGAGAGAGCAGAAACTGTAAGAAGATATGGACAGAGAGGAAGTGGACAGCAGGGTGAAAGGAGAAGTAGAAGGTACAGACAAATTTCAAGTGAAATCAGAATTACCCTAATTGACCATATTAGAAATCATGGCCTCTCCTTTAGAGAAGTGTCCTACTATGATTGTTGATAGTACAAATTTTTAATCCTCCTAGGACAACTTCTGTTATTTACTGTAAATGTCCAAACGTTTTTCAGAATTGACGTTTGAGATCATTCAGGTGGACAATCAAAATTATTTTGAATGAAACAGGAGCATTGTTGACATGGTGGTCCAGAACAACACCACCAGCCACAAAGGAAGAGGCCTGTGGAGATGTTGAGACAGGAGCTTGTCAAGCATGGATTCAATTTTCTCACAATTTTTTCCCCTATGATGCAAGCGCAGCAAATATGTAGTGTAGATAAAATGCAATGAAATTCTCTTCCAGATGCAAATGAAATATATATTAGGGCTGGTAATTTAACGCATTAATTAGGTTCATTAATTATGGTGAAAAATAACGCGTTAAAATTATTACCACATTTAACGTACTTGCCCCGCCCCAGACCTATGGGTCATCTGACATTTGATAGTTGACTGATGACAAATATGAGGCAGGGCAACAACTCACTGCGTGATGGAGCGTAGAGAATGTAGTTACGATGTCCCTAAAATTCAAGCTATGGGCAAAAATGCCCCTGTTTGAGTTTTTGTCTCGTATTTACATCATATAGTTAAGCAATATCACACGAGCAATATCACACCAGTGCAAATGTGATACTGATCTTATACAACAGGTCAGCAAGTAAGAAGTTAATATTATGTTATTTTAGACAAAATGTTGTCTGTTTTGCTCAACTTTGCCAACGAAAATATAAAAACAAAGCAAACCATTTGGCGCGTTGAACCATTTGGCCATAGGCTCGTTGGATTTGAATCGGCGCTGCACAGACCGATCGGTGTATGACATCGAAGTACTGCGAGAGCGGTTCAAAAGCATAAGGAGCCGTCTGCTCTCTATAGCTCTTGCGGTACTTTGATGTCACACACCGATCGGTCTGATGGTGATCATCCACTTCAAGCCGAATAATATGATTCAATGGACCATTCACAAAGAATCATTTACTTCACTCCTGAATGAATAAGCAATTTGAACGAATCATTAAGACATTTACCAACACCTACTGGCAGTTTTAGTTTATTATTTAGAGCATGATTTCATTAAAGACATAATTTCGTATTTCCATAGGAATAATAATAAAATTAATAAACAATTATTAAAGAATAGTTCACCAATGCAAATTGACAATTGTGTTATCATTTACTCACCCTCATGGTCCAAATATATGTAATAAATTTTATCAAACAAAATACTTATTGCTTATTTGTGCATCTACAGCTGAATGTGTTTTATAATCAATAAAGAACACACCTATAGATTTGATGTTATTATTTACTTTGAATAAATACATTACTAGAAAAAATTGCAGTGCTTCATTTTGCAGTAAAGTTGAACTGTTTGGTTAAGATAATTTTGTGTTTGGATGGCTGCGCTAATTGTTTTGAGAACAAGTACATTGTATTGCATTCCTTTACAGTTTTTTTTTAAATTGCTAACATCCCTTTTTCCAATCTATAATCACATTTTCAAAACTCTAAACACAATTAGCACAACATCTGTCTGTTGTGACCATACTATTAACACAATTTATGTTGTTTTCACACATATTCTGTATTCAGTCAATTAACACGTTTCTAAAATGCTTAAATTTTCTTTTTACACAAGCTTACCCCATACCAAAATCATGGATCATTCTTATCTTTTTTTTTTTTAATTTTTTTTTTTTTATAAATGCTTAAACACAGCATGACAGAAATGAAGACCTAATGTTCCAAACTTTAAATATAGTGTAAAGTCTCTACTTCTGCTACAAAAAAGCTGATACGAATTATTTTAGTTACTGATAATTGAGAAATAGCTAATTCAAATCTTAATTAATAATTTCAAGTCTCACCACATGGCCATGCACAATAAAAAGGCACTCTCTGGATTGGTTTTGTTCAAAACAATACAGAACAACACAGAGAAGCAGAAAAAGAAAGAAAATGTCTGGATGAGGAAGAGGAGTAGTTGAACCAGGACTGTCTGGTTTGGTTCAGCTACCAAATCAGACATCAAGAGACTACAACAGACAGCCAAGACTGCTGAGATGATTATTGGCCCAACGTCCAAGATCTGTACACCTCCAGAGTAAGGAAAAGGGCTAAGAAAATCACTTTGGACCCCACACACCCATCTCACTCTCTCTTCATACTGTTGCCCTCTGATCTGCGCTACAGAGCAATGACCACCAGAGCAGCCAGGCACAAGAACAGCCCACCCCCTAACCCCCGCAGGCTATATTCAGTCTGAACAATTAAAACATTCATAATTATACATTGTCCATCATAACTGACAAATTTATACATAGAAACCGAAAATTATACATTTGTAAACTACACACTTGTAAATTATACATCTGTTCATTCATTTAAACAATTACATGTTTTTTCCTCTATATTTCAACTTCTGTATATAGTGCATTATTTAATTTTCTGCCTTTCTTATATTAGTGTTATAATTCTTATGTATGTCTGCACTATCATGTATGTTTGCAGTATGTCTGTACTTTCTTCTGCACTGGAAGCTCGTGTTGCCCAGTCAGATTCCTTGTGTGTGTGTAAACATACTTGAAACACTTGGTAATAAAGGGAGAAGGAGAGGAAGGGGGCAAAAGGCAAAGGGCTGTATGTTTTTTGTTTTGTTTTTTTTGTTTTTAATGACTGCACTTTCATTTTGCCAGTAAAGCCTTTACTGCAGCAGTTCTGTCACTTTTCTTTTACATTCCATAAAGTACTGATGGCTCCTTCACTGCAGTAAACATACTACTGTAAAATGAATCCACACATTCACACACACAAAAAAGAAAAGTGAGTTCAGCTGACTGATTTATTTATTTTTAATGGATCTCATGTTGTATGTTCTATACAGGTCTAACTGAAACATGACAAGTAATGCAGTTTTTGTAGTGCCATTAATTGTTAGCATTTTGACAGTCTTATGTGCTATGATTGACTATATGTTCCTGTTGGATAGAAATCTAATGCTAATGTTTTGACCAAATGACTCAATTTTGAATCAGGTTTGTTGTGTTTTGATAGAGTTAGTATTTGTTGAAAAAGGTATTCAGCATTTTGAAATGTAGAGTTTGTATTTATTTAACAAAATGTGGTTTTGGCCAGAAAATTAACTATTTGGCTAATTGTGTTATGTAGGTGTGTTGCTGTGTTAAGAGTTTAGAAAAAGTATTTTAAATATTGGTAAACACTTGTTAGCAATTGAAAAAAAAAAAAACTGTAAAACAAACTGAATATTAGGAAATTCTGAAATTCATGTAAATTAATGTTTGCAACTAAACTTTTGACTTTTTGGTTATTCTAAAAAAACAATTTAAATAAAAATACAAAACATAATCATTTTCATTTTCACTCATACATTTGGAGCTCAGTGTAAATATATTTTATTTTAATTTCAGAATGGTGGTAATGTATTAGGGCTATGGTGCACTGAACATACCTCCAGTATGTCTTTTGCACTATATTTGAACTGATGTCTAGCTGTGTTGAGTAAAATCTATTTTTCTCTCTGTTTTTGTATGATGGTGGGATTATCTGAGTTGTAACAAAAGATTATTAACTCATGAAAACAAGAAAGCATCTATGTGAGCGCATTTACTGCTCTCACAGTGGTGAATCAGCAGGACAAGTGATCTTGAGAGAGTCAGACTGCCCTTTGCCCTCTGATGTTTAATTCATCTAAACGAGACAGTTCACCTGTCAAGCATGTCTGGGTCAAGATATAATCTCTAGCTCTGAACATGACACAAAAGAGAATAATCCAATCAGTTTTTTTTTCATATCTTTAAGAAACAGTCTATGGTGCTTTACATGAAAAATAGATAGATAGATAGATAGATAGATAGACAGACAGACAGACAGACAGACAGATAGATAGATAGATAGATAGATAGATAGATAGATAGATAGATAGATAGATTTTAATAATCAGACAAAATTTAGAAGATAAAATTTAAAATTAAAGAACTAAATACAATAAAAATATATATTAAAATTATAGGGAAAAATATTACAATAAAACAATAAAATATTGTTGTAGAATTTTAATTGTTTCATTCAGCCAAGAAAGGTCAAGATCTCGGCAGTGGCACAGGCCAAAATCTTGTTTTTAAGTGTTAAGATACCAACTTGATGTCTTTGTACATCAAAGTTGTGAATACATCAAGAAATGGATAAAAATGAATTCTATGATATCCTCTATAGTAGGCTTTAATGTTATATGTGGTATAAACCTGATCAATCTGATTGCAGGGTCCTATATGAGAAAACATGCATGGTTACAAGATATGTGCATATTGAATATATATGACTGATCATCAATAAGGAATAGATCCTGTCTACTTTACAAGATCTAATTTCTCTTATTTGTTATTTATACCCAGTACCCTTTCAGTCTCTCTTTCTCCCTTTATATCCCTCTCACCTCCTACGTTTTCCCTAACATTTGATAGATCGCAATTAGATATCCTTGTAAAATCCAAAAAGAACTGTTACTCAATCCAGCCGTTTTGCATTTCGGTTTTGTCATCAGTCAATGGCATCCCCTCTTCTCCCCTCACCCTGAGTTCACCGTGTCTGACGCACAAATACTCCCCTGTTTTTTTCTCCTCTTTCATTTTCCGTTACTGAGCTTTCTCTTCCTCCCTGACTGAGTGTAGCTCTTTAGCCATAAATTATACATCAGGTGAAGGTGAAGGTGACAGACAGAGAGAAGATTTCACGCTATAATCATTGAATCTGCTTAAATATGAAGGGTAGGATAAACTGAGTAGAGTAGTTGGGAAATACATTTCAATGTACTGATCAGCTCTAGAAAGATTAATGTTGAAATAAGGCAGGGAGCACAAATGTGGGCATTTAAGCTGTCTGCAATTAGGTCAAATCTGCAGTGAGATTGCATCTTAAGTTATTGAACTTTTTTATTTTATTTTTTTTTATAAATGCTATTACTGCCACAGCACATAACCTGGCATAATCACAAATGAATTGCATTTCAGGAATCTAGTAAAATGTATTTAAAAGTTGTAGTGTACATATATTTCAATATAATTTTCACTTATTAAACTTTTAAGCTTAAACACGTTGAAAGCTTACTTAAAAGCAAGCTTCCACATCACTCCAACAACAGAATCACAAGAAATAGAGGTTGATTGTTGTGGCATCAGATAAGAACAGATCCAGGTTTAGATTACAGTATGACTGTGACAGATATCACTGCACAGACACCCGTAGATTATTGTTGATGTTTGTTCTACAAAAATAATATTCAATGATTTCTATATCATTTTATATGTTACAGATTGTGTCAAAGTATAGCTTCACAGAGATAAACAGTAAAATAGTTGCAATAAAGTGTGTTCTTCAGAGCACCTCTTTGCCAATTTAAAATAATAATAATAATAATAATAATAATAATAATAATTTACAGATTCCATATCAGTTAAAGCCTTCATTTTCTGGTAATCTTCATCATCATTTTTGGTAATTTGACAGATATTTAATAATCGCACAGCAGAAAAAGTTGTGTGTGTGTGTGCTTGAATACATGGTTCATGTGTCCTCATAAACTAAATGGCTTTAAAACCTACCAAATGTACCAATGTTTTTTGAAATTCAAAAAACGCCAGTAGATTTCTGAGGGGTAGGGTGTGTGTGTGAGAAAGAGAGAGATTTCATGTAAATCTTCTGTTGCTTTTTTTATTGCTAACGCAGAAACCCCTTATCTTACCAATCCAATGCACTTTAGAATACAGCCTGCAACTCAGACAGAAAAGGGCAAACGAAAGATAAGGAGAGACGTATCGGATGGATAGAGTGTCACCTCCTGAATGTTAGAAGGCCAAAAAGCAGAAACGGTATCCTTCAGTCTTTTTTTGCCCTCCTGGATAAAACTCGCCTGGGAAGAGAGAAGGATGACAAACCGTGGACTTGTACAGAGGAGCAGATGCTAGAGTCTGACAGAGAGAGAGGTGTCAGTATAGACTAAAAGATGTGGAAAAACAAAAAGAGGTTTAAATTGATTTCTTTTGGTTTTTAAAGAACAATTACCACATTTGCCAAGACTTCCTAATTCAGTTACTGAATACAGTTCTGAGAAATTCGCAGGAGAGTAGCAATTGTAATTGCACGGAAAAAGCTTCAGATAGGCCCATACTGGGAGGGGTAAAACAGGTGTTGTCTTACTGTGAGAGAGAGAGAGAGAAAGAAGAGGAAGAGAAAGAGAGAGCGTGCCATTGTTGCAGGGATGTTCATGATTATTCGAGAAGGATCAGCAGGAGGGGCAGGTACTGGCGGCATGAACGCTCCACCGGAGAGATCAGCGAAACAGGTAGAGTTGTGCATGCATGTGCTTCTATGTGCATTTTATAGACATTTGTCTTTAAAATATCCTGTTCTGAATATAATCTGCTTAAAAGTAAAGTGAGTCATTTTTGTAATGTTAAAATACTTTCCTTTATCCCAGCTTAATATGCACAGACAACTATATATAAATCACTGGTAGACTGATTTCCATGAAAAATGTAAACTCTGTGACATGATCAGCCCTGTTTGTTTGAGCACTCTGAAACAATCAATGACATAAGTTTAGGGGCGGGGCTATCTGTTTGTCCGACCAATAGAAGACGGAGGGATTGTTCAATAAACCTTTTTAAAAAACAATCCTTATTTTTGCAGTTCGTTTTTGCGCAGATTTACACTGAAATGACACTACTGTTCCATATGTCATTTTATTGGATGAGTAGTAAAACAATGTGTTGTGAAGCATGCTGTTTATATTGTCTAAATTACAGTACAAAACAATACAGTCAAATTTGATTGGCTCAAGGGCCAGTCACACTACACTTTTCGTGCCATTGACTGCCATTCATACGCATGCAAATGTGGGAGAGAATAAGCACAAGCTCACGCAAGTTTCGCTGTCTTCTAAAGTTCAAGTCTGATGAATGAATTTGTATCACATGAAGACGTGACCAACAGAAGATCAGCGTGGCCTCTGAATTAAAAGAACGCAAACTTTAAATCTGCAGGATTGAGTGTTGCAGTAAAGTGAAGTAGATAGCATGTTTTCCATTTTGGATGTATTGTATGTATTCTGTTTTTTTAATTCAGACCGTTGCAATGTCTGTACAAATTTTGTGTGCACAGAGTCAAGGTTAAAGAACCTGTCAGTCAAATCTTGATTATACAGTTTTAGCTCCACCCACAATGACCAGCCAGTGCTCTGGCTCCACCCACTGTGACTTTTTTTTTCCTCTAAAAAAAACAACACACATTCTATTCACACCTTATGTGTTCTTCACTCCCATTATGTAGATTATAATTGCAATTATGGTTATAATTAGCTATGTAAATGTCCCCGGTTGCTGATTAATCATCAGCTTGGTTTAGGATGTCTAACCTCCTGTGTCTTCTGACAGGTCCAGGCCGCAATCAAGAAGAAGGTGGAGAAACAGAAGAAGCAAGTTGAAATGGGTGTGGTGGAGGTATTTAACGGTAATTCAAGACCTAAAATGGGGCAGAAAAAGAATCAGCCCATCCATCCACCCAGCAGAAGTGGAGATGGTGAGGAGGAAGAAGAACAGGAGCCTGTTGAGACTGGGGAACCAAAGGAGAAGGAAGAACTCGACCTCAAACCAATTGTGGAATCTGTGTTTGGCCAAGTAAGAGTACACAAGATCGCCACCATTCATATCCCATACACATTGCCATATCATGCCCTTCCACCTACAGCAGTCACATTTTTTGTTGTGTTGCTAGAACCAAAACTGCTTATATATATTATTAGGATTGGAGTGGCTGGACACATCAAACCACTACACCTTAGCAGGTCTTTAGTCTGATGAGTATTCCTGCTCTGTTAGGTAAAATTGTTGATACATGATACTGATTCTAACTGAAACTCACCGTAACAGTAACTGTTGAACGCAGACTTGAAAATCTTGAAGCTCAGAGTCAGTTTATTTGAATCAAATGGTAACATAACTATCATGATATATGGCTAGCTGTATATTTCACCTGTACGGCACCCTTGATTGAATCTAATTGTCTAAGCAATGTAAAACCATTTTCAGAAACATAGCATCATGTTATGTAGGTGTAGTTTAACTGATTTCTTCAAGTCAAAATATTATTTATAAATAAATAAAAATAATTTTTTAAAAATATTATTTAAAAATAAATGCAGTTTCTTGGTAAACTTAAGTATGCATATAAATCACTAACCAAAATGTTCTATTCACATTGTAAATAAAATTGTGAAGTTGTTATTTTAAGCACCAATTTCTACTTGACCTGACACTTAAAACGTCCTTGTGCTATTAAGTTTACTCAAGGTTCAGATTCAATGAAGCAAAAGCACTCAGGTTGATTAAGTCACAGTGTTATTAAATGTTATTCATATACAATTAAAATTTTATTAATATTTTGAATCATTTTTTCTTTCTAGATTTCCTTTTAATTTTACTTTAATTTTTAGCTACTTTGTAATTGGGTATTGTCAATTTTATTAGTTTTATCAAACATTACTAATTCAGTTTTAGTTGTAGTTTTAATACAGTTTTAGTTGTTTTATTTGCAGTTAAACGTTTTTGCAGTTAGTTACAGCATTTCTAATTTTTGTTTATTGCTTGTTTATTTTTATTTTTAGTTAATGATAATAACCCTATTCAGTCATATTTTACTTGACTGAAACTGGTTCAGGTTATCACATGAAGTACTCTTTTTTTTTTTTTTTTTTTCTTTTTTTCTTTTTTTTTTTTTTTTTCTTTCTTTTTTTCTTTTTTTTTTTTTGCCTGGCAAAACATTTTTCCATTTTTCTACAGTATACACTTTCTGGATATGTGACATTGATGTTCTGGGAAGGTACTTGTGTCCCAGAGTGACTTACTTCATTAGCAGATAGGTGGTTAGGTGACTGTCAGGCATGAGATGACAGGTTAAGGAGCTGTCCTAACAAGCACATCTGTCCCCTCGTGGTTCACCCGCTCATGACCTGGTCTTAGCTTTGTGGTGTTGCATTCCCACACTAGGATAACCTTGCATCCAGTGCTAATCACTTGATATTGAGTTTGAATCACCAGCGGTGAGCACACTAGAAACACAATCTTGCCCACTCACCTTTCTGGAAGAGGGATCATTGCTTGTTATTGTCATAATTATTTAATTGGCTTGGAGACATAGATAGCTACACACTAATTTAGAATGGTGCATTCACTGAGTCATTGCCTAAGCTGTGAAGTAACATCTTTTCTTGCTTATACTTACATAAATCAAAAGTACTAAAAAGAATAATGATCTATCATAGGCTACATTGATATTTTTAGTTTGCTCGGTAATTATCATTAGAGCACTCACTGAAACTCTATCCATTAAGTCACCTGAGAATGGGTATTGTTAGATAAGAGTTAACACATAGTTTAGGTTGACTAGTCTGACATCTGATTATCATTAAGTCTGGATATGTTGAACTGGATATGTGAGGTACCCTCCACTTAAATGGGAGGGTATAAGCAGAAGACAGTGTTTTATTTCTAAATCGATTTAATAATAAATTAAATCCCCTCTACACATATGGCAGTCTTCAAAAACAAGGGTCTCAAACTACGGAGAGGTTGATAGCTAGGTTTTATTTTCCATCTTGGGCCAACTGAACCGTGGAAACCAGTTAAGGTGTTTTTTATAACCATGAATTTTAATAGATTCTATATAGCTATTGACACAGTTTTAAAGCCCAATTTATAATGTGAAAAAAACTTGTTATAAATACAACTTATTGTTTGCCAAATTAAATGATTATAAGTATTTTAAATATTAAAAACATGTTTTAATATTTTATATAATATAAATCAAATATTTTGCAGACCGGCAGTACCTCCTAGTGGCCACTACTTTAAGATCCTTGTTCTAAAACAAACCACTTTGTGTATATCTGTGTATTTTTTTCCCCATCTCTAATACCAAAGAAAATAAAAACACTGATTATGGCAGCATAACCTGAAAGGATTATTTTTCTTCTGTCCTGTCTTGTCTCTCTGTCACTACACACACAGAACACTATATGATTGCTATTACTGATTCAGTTTGCATGTGCAGCAGCTGGTGAACACAAACACATCTGGGACTCCAGTCCCACAATGCTCTGCTGCTCATAGAGTGACCTCATCTGACTTGACTCTAATCTGTTGTCCCAAACATGCAGACTCAAACAAATTCCTCCTCATACACCACATTTGCGTCCTGGTGGTTATTATTATACACCATATTACACAATAAACAGCATTCATCCATTGCACATCTTTTTTAAAACAGCAAACCTGGCACAGAAACACATTATAATACTCAAACGTGTATGTGTGTGTGGATTAGAGTAGATTATAGTTTTGACAGGCTGGTAACACAGGGCTGGGTCGTTGGGTTTTACTAAAAAATGAGTGCAGATTAAAGAGCGGTTCTCTGTTCATCTGCCCAAAGGTGTGTTCTGATTAGACTGGATTATAACACGCGCACACACACACACACACACACACACGCAACTTTAACCTCAGTGTTGAAAAGACATAATCAGTCTCATTTATTAACCTCCTGTATTCTGCATTTCTCTTTGTCTGTCATCTTGTACATAGTAATGTTACAAGCTAAGCACTCTTTCTTATAGTGGTCTACCTGTAATTTTTGGCTGTAAAATCTGAAACCACTAACAAAAACGCTGCAATTTTTATCGCAAATTTTATTCTGACCACAACAATTTAGTTCAGCTGAAAAATTTCAGAATGTCTTAGTATTTGGTTTGTTTATGATTTGCTTTAATAATGGAATCCACAGGTATTTATTTTCATTTTGAATCCCAGATTTTTAATCTGGTGTCAGACATCAGTGCATTTATAATTTATTTTTTTTAAATGTAATAATTTAATTGTAATTTATTGTTGAGCAATACAGAGTGAATTAAATTGGTTTTGCACCATATGTACTCCAAACTCTCTGAAAAAGAAAAACATATGTCATTGAAAAATACTGGCAGAAAAATGGCAGAATATCACCTGATTAACTGACAATTTTCCTGCACTTATTTATTTCTCCTCGAATCCCCTTGTGCTCTTTATTTCTCCATCTCTGTACATCATCCCATGGCTCGCCGTCTTCAATCTGAAATAGGGGGGATTAAAAAAGCTTCCCGTTTTCTCATCTAATTCTCACCCTCCCCTTCCCCCCTCCCGCTCTGCAGCTCTCTCTTTCAGCCTGCAAACAAAATCATTTGCATGGGACTGCAATCTGTGAGGAAAGTGAGTGGATAGGGAAGAGAGTGAGAGACGTGGAGATTGATTATATGAGATGTAAAGATGGCAAGAATGGGTAAAAGTATGCTTGTTTTATGAAACGTTAGTGTTATTTGTGTTTTGCTTTGTCGGATAGTTATAAGAGAGGGTCCGAGATGAGAAAGAGTGCAAAGGTTTATAGAGACATTTGTTAGATTGGTTTTAATAACTAAACCACATATTAAGTAGCTTAATATGGAAGCAGGTGAGTGTTGTATTGTCAGTCCGCTCAATAAATTAATTGTATAAAAAGGGCAGAAGAAGAAAGGTGGGAAACATTTTCATTGAGGACTAAGGCATGGGAAACTGCACCAAACCATCCATGAAAAACAAAATTAAGAAGGTAAGAGAAACATATTTAAAGGTCAGGGCCTGTGTTTCGGGGGACTGTGTGTTTGTGTTAACTGTAATATAGAAATGAGCGGGAGAGGAATCATACTTTAAGACTTGAAAACTCTTAGATATATTGTAAAGAAAGTATCAGTATTTCAGTAATATTATAATACTTCAGTAGTTTAAGGACATGTCAAACAAATTGACTAAACTGTGCTTAGATTATGTCTCAAGTAAAATGTGGCCCCACCCTAAGGGTGTGGCTGAGGGTAAAGGGGCTGGGCCAGAGGCACCAGGGCCCCGCCCACCAGGAGAAGCAGACGGAGAAAATGAAGTAGCTTCTGAGTTTAAGGGGCCTCTGAATGCACTAGTCCAAAACTGCACCATGCTACATAACATCGTTGGACCAGCATGCATCTTCCTAAGACAGGGCTTCGCAAAGTCACAGCTCGTATGTACTATGAAAACTAAAATCACAGTGTCTCAGTGTTCTCCCCTTGCATTAATCCAAAGATCACATCATCTGAGCCATTACAGCAGTTTTCTCATCATCGTTGTCAATCATCTACATTTCACTCCTTCCACTAGTTTGTTGTAAAAGATCATGCAGACGGAATTCTTTATGCAACCTTAAAGTGGTAAAAAAAAAAAGCTGTTTGCAGGTTTGTTAGGTTAAAACATATTCATTTGGCAGCCATAAAAACTATGCTACCGCTCAACAGTTGGGGAACTGTATATGATTTTTAAATGTTCTGAAAGAAGTCTCTTATGCTCACCAAGGCCACATTTATTTGACTGAAAATACAGTAAATTATACAGTTAAATTGTAAAATAGTAAAGCTGTGAAATTTTCAGGAGGAATTACTCCAGTCTTAAGTGTCACATGATTTTTCACATGATCTTAATATACTGATTTGTTGCTCAAGAAACATTAACTATCAATGTTGAAAATAGTTTTGGGGAAACCATGATAAAAAATTTTTCAGGATTGTGTATGTGTATATATATATATATATATATATAATATAATATATATATATATATATATATATATATATATAATAAAACAGTTGCTTCTGGCCCTTGAATCTGATTGCCTTTCATTTTTACATAAATATCTTTTACGCTGACATATATGTCAAATACTCCCTCTGCACACTCTTTTCAACATCGATATTATATATAATATTTATATATAAATATATAAGAATTTTATCCATGTATATAAAAAATTGTCTCTTGTTGAGATGGATGACACATTTTTACAAAGCTTTTTATTAAACTGTTGTGAGAGGATATTCGGTTAACTAAAGGATTTGGCAGTGGATTTGTGGCATATAATCTACTGGTTTATGCCAATGCGTGTGCATACTTTATGGTATTGGGTATTATACACAAAGCTGTAAATGGAAAGAGAATCATCTGTGGGATTTTGTCATATGGCACTCTGTTTAACCTCATTCGCTCTCTGGACAATGTGTTACGTCTTTCTCTGGGTCCTCCTCAAGTTAAACCCCCCAAATCTCCTTATCTTTTAGCTGTTGCCAGGCAACTTTTACTCTGTAATCTAGTGACTGCCCATGTCACAGCATTATTACACACTGGAACCAGTCCTCAAACTCACATTTTGTCCGAATTTCTCATTTCCACATACCCAACCATGTGTTTTGTTTGAGTCTGTTCGATGATTCAGAGAGAGATAATGTCAAACAGAAACATGTCTTCAAATGCATCAGTGTTTAACATCTTACTATGTGTCTTGATTTCACAGGACAGAGAACTGCGGCCAGAAGAGATAGAAGGTATTCACAGAAACCACACACCTCACATAAAGAGTCAGATTGGAAAACATCCTGTTCATGCATTTCATCACCTCTTTCCTTGTGCTTATGCAGAACTAAGAGAAGCCTTTAAGGAGTTTGATAGGAACAAAGGCTACATCAACTGCAGGGACCTGGGCGAATGCATGCGGACGATGGGATACATGCCGACCGAGATGGAACTCATTGAACTAAGTCAACAAATAAGTGAGTGACATCATCACTCAGAGAGCATTTATGATCTGTGTGCCTTCATGCAAACATTATTCTACTATATTATAGTTCAAACGTCTGAGACTGGGATTTTGAAAATTGAAAATTGATTTTTGGAAACAATAAAATATAATCATAAATATTAAACATTTGTATTAAAATAAAGGGAAAAAAAAAAAAAAAAAAAAACACTTTTAAA
>JAFVLL020005706.1:0-42851 GCA_021397915.2 Tor tambroides | reverse complement strand
CAGGTCTTCATAGGGAATCCCGATATCCATGCATCTTTATCCTGTTAACAATAACCTGTCAAGAAGCACGGTCTGAGGAGTCTGATCCACGATCCGCCCCACCAGAAAACACACCCCCGAGGGTCTCAGCCAGAGTTCAGCTGGATTTTCTGGAAGCGTTTGGATGAGATGTGATTGCTCTGAATTCAGTGAGTTGAAAAACAGCCAAGAGCTCGGCACTGGTGTGAGGCGTTCCCTTAAGAATACAGCCCAAGCTTGGCTGCACTTTTATATTCATACTCTTTTTATGTTTATTTATTTACGTTGAACCCACTAACCTACTTACAGTTATAAAGAGCAAAAGGATGTTTCTATTTTCTCCTAATTTTGTGCCAAAAAGAGGAACAGGGAATAAGAAAAATGAGAGAGATCTCTAACCGTCTCATAACAATCCAGTGAAAATAACACATATAATACATGCATAACCCATTAAGTAATTAGAACTGACTTAAAATCAATAAAGCATTGAATTTTCATGCATCTTTGGTTGACACACAAAAGAGAGTGAGGGGAAAAAAGTCTAGTTATCAAGTGAAGTAACAGGTTAATGATGTAATTGTGTTTTCCAGTCAAGCATATTTTAAGATTACATTATTTTAATTGTGTTTCATGCCATATACTATTAATACTGGCCTCAACATCTTCTATGAGGTTTAATCAGAGGAGTAAGGAATAACTTGACCTAAACACTAACAAAGAGTTTGTGGGCAGTCATATGATCTCAAATTCAATCTGTTCTAATTCTGTTGAAGACAACGACAAAGAACAATTAGAAGAAGTAGAAAACCATGAAAAGAAGAACAACAACAAGAAGGAAGAGGAGGAAACAAAAGATGAAGGAGGTGGAGAAGAACAAGAACAACAACAAGAATGAACAAGAACAGAAAATGAAGAAGGAGACAAGCAACAAGGAGAAGGAGGACAACGAGAAGGAGAAGAACAATATAAGAACAATGAGAAGAACAACAACAGGAAGAAAAACGGGAAGAACAACGAGACGAGCAAGAACAATGCAAAGAGGGAGATAAAAGAGAAGAATGAGAGGAGCAACAAGGAGAAAGACGAGAAGATGATCAAGGGGCAGTCGTGGCCTAATGGTTAGAGAGTCGGGCTTGTAACCTGAAGGTTGCTGGTTCGATTCTCGCACCGGCAGGAATTGAAGGTGGGGATTGTGAATGAACAGCACTCTCACCACCTTCAATACCATAACTGAGGTGCCCTTGAGCAAGGCACCGAACCCCTAATTGCTCCCTGGGCGCTGGAGCAATGGCTGCCCACTGCTCCGGGTGTGTGTTCACGGTGTGTGTGTTTTTTGTTTTGTTCACTACTCACTGCTGTGTGTGTGCATTTGGATGGGTTGAACTCATAGCACCAATTTTGACTATGGGTCACCATACTTGACAATACATCACATTATTTTATTTAGTATTTATTATTTAATCAATGAGAAAAAGGAGGAGGAGGAAAAAGGAGGAGAGGAAGAACAACAACAATCAGAAAACAGGAGGAAAAACAATGAGAAGAAAAACGAGAAAAAGAAGATGAAGAAGGAGAACAATGACAAGGAAGGAAGGAAGAAAGAAAGATCAATGGAGATCAGTGAGGAGGAGCAGAAGAAAAGGAGACTAAGAACAATGAGAAGAAAGACAGTTAATTAAGGATGAAGATGTTCACAGCATCTGTGGTCTTAATGTTTTACCACAGCTTTCAGAAAATCATTGTGTTTTTGTGTGTTTTAATAGCCCAGAATAAAACAATTACATTAACCATGTTAAACTCCAACAGAGGAGCATGGAAAAATAACTTCATTAACATCCACATGTTTCTTGTTTATAAGCTCTTCACGAGCGTTTGTTAATTCAGAGGAAAAAAACTCCCTTTGAGGACATCATCAACTGCACAAAAGAGCTTTTAGTGCGAGCTCAGACTCTCCTTGATCAAAAAGAGAAGAAGGGATTTCCAGAGAACTATCTAAAGACCATGAACAAAACGAGAAGCAGAGGAGAAAGGGAACCAGGACACAGTGTTTCTCAAAACATCATAAGCCTAAATAGATCATTAAAGAGCCATTAGTGCCAGTGGTTTCATCAAACTCAGATTATGTGCTTTCAATTCAATGAAAGCCAATGAGACTGATTCATCACATCAGATTGAACATCAAGACTCTGGATGACTGGATACATTTGGGCCAAAGTCTGATAAAATTACCAAAATAAGCCAACCAAATGATAAGAGACATTCATATAGCAGAAGAATATGGTTTAACATAGTTGTGTTCTTCAATCACATTTGAGTGACAATTACATTCTACAAGCTGAAATCGGCAGAAGTCACCAGAGAGCGAGTTCTGAGTAAAAGAAAAACCACCATTATGTCATGAACGTAAAAGGCTTTAATCATGTTTTTGCTGTCAGTTAATAATGTTAGCATTTCAAGGGATTTGAGACAAATGCCAGAAAACAGTATTTCACAGCTGTAGAGTGAGACAAAACAGGAATAAATGAATACAAAAAAAAAAAAAAAAAAATTCCAGTTTTGCTGTGTTTGTTTGTTGGGTTGCACATTTTGCATGGGTTGAGTTGCATATTTAATTATTATTAAAAACAACATTACAAAAATGTATTATTACTACTAAATAAAATTACACTGATATTTAATAATAAAATATTTAAAAAATGCAAAATAAAGAGAAAATAAGAAATAGTACTATTGTAATATTTCACAGTAAAAAAATGAAGTAATAATAATAATAATAATTTTACTTTACAACTGTAAAAACACAGCTCTCACATTTGTGTATTCATTTCTTCATTTTAAAAACCATCAAACTTATTTTGATGAAAAACCCTGAAGCTTTTCTTTTGTTGATATACACTTTTCATTACAAGATGGATGCATAAAAAAATGCACATTAAAAAGTTTAGATCAGATGCATTATTTCTAAAAATAAATTTATCTATGAAAAACAATGAATAGGGTTTTACTTACGAAACCCGGCTGTTATGCTGCTCTCTGTTGAGATAATTTGATCTGTTCAGTAATGTCCTGCACCGCTGCGCTTATTAAAAACACGTTCAATCGAGTTATCCACACAGCATCACATGCCCCATATGAAATCTGAAACATCTCCAGGCTCTTTTGCTGATGCACTGAAGTAATCAAATTAAAACTTTAAGCATTTCATTAAGGGCTTTCTCTTGTGCATTAAATGGCACGTCTTCCTTCTGCGAGCAGGAAACACTTTCCCCGCGACCTGCCAAACCACTTGATAGCATCGGCTTTTATTGGATTATCAATATCCTGAAGCTGCTCGCAGCTGGTGGTTTATCAGAAGCGTGCTGACAGACATCAAGTTAAATATCTGTCTTGGTGACGGCCGTGACCTCAGCAGACGTCTAGATGCATGCGAGCAGGATGTCTGGAGCGAGAGGAATCCCCTCAGGAGGTTTGAGATGCAATTCCTCCTCCTGATCTGCTGATCGCTATATTTCTGTCACAAAGTCAGTGCTGTGTTGGTAAACCAGGCCAGAGTGAATTTAGGAGAAGCTTTTGAAGTCTAGCATGACGCTGGAAACATCAACATCATTGGTTCAGTTCTCAGGGACCTTGGATAAAAGCATCTGCTAAATAAATTTAAAATGCATGAAAAAAACACAGGACAAATTGAGCAGACAGCACAACACTCTTATTTAAAGCTGAATATTTAATAAACAAACATGCAGATGTGTTCAAAAGTGCCTAAACACTGATTCAGACTTTCAAAAATACTTCATAATTTAAAATTGACTGACACTTATAATTAGCTTCGTGTTTTAATGAAAAGTAGTTATGCAATACGATTTGAGTTTACTTTGATTAATTGCATCTCTGCGACAACAGACTAGAAAAATTAAATAATGCGATTTTAAATGTCACGTCACTTATCTTATCAAGCTTCCCAGAGCGCAAGTCGATGTGTCATAACTCTCTCCTCATGTGAAAATGGAAATGAGTGATTAAAATAACCCAGCCAAAAACAGCAACTAGATTTTCACTTTTTCCGAGATAAATGCATGCAGTGTTTGCCATGCAAAACTTGCACTGATGCAAATTAGTTC
Organism: Tor tambroides; assembly: GCA_021397915.2. Lineage (NCBI taxonomy): Eukaryota > Metazoa > Chordata > Actinopteri > Cypriniformes > Cyprinidae > Tor > Tor tambroides. Next base: position 38,715 of record JAFVLL020005706.1, on the reverse strand, counting down.
AAACTGCTAACTGTGAGCAACAGGATTGATTTAACAAACACTAATTACAGCTTTTCTCTATTAACTCAAGAACAGTTTAGAGGAGGAAGCACCAAATTGCTTAAATTGAAGTGCACAAAAGTCCCCTCTATTATTATGTAAACAAAGTAATGAGACGATTAGATCTTGTAGCTCGCATTATAGACGTTCATGCATTTTGCAGTATCAAGGTCATGGGTTCAATCTCCACGAAATGCATGAAGCGACAAAATACACTAAATCTAAAATAAAGCATGATTAAAATAGCCCAGACAAAAACAACAACTAGATTTTTATATTTTAAATGAATGCAATGCAAAACTTGCAAATCATAGTTCAAACTAACTTTGAGCAACATGCTTGATTTAACAAACACTATTAATTACAGATTAGATTTTTTTTTCTATTTACTCAAGAATGTTTTAGGCAAACAACCAAAGGACTCCGAGGAGAAAGCACCAAATTGTATAACATGCACGAGACACCAGAAGATCATCTCTACTATATTAGCATACTGTAATGAGACAATGTTGTAACTCATTTATATGAGCATACATTTAGCAACGTCAAGGTCATAGGTTTGATTCCAGAGAATGCATGACGTGATAAAATGCATATCGTGAATGCAATTTAAAGAGATAGTTCACCTTCAGTTGACTTGCATAGTGGTTTTTTCCCCATTCTATTGAAGTCAATGGGAATCAGCAACTGAAGGTGAACTATCCCTTTAAGTTTCTTTGAATAAAAGCATGCGCCAAACACATTAATCTAAACACAAAAACCAATCAATTCACTTTGATTCTAAAAAAACACTGTAACTTAAATCTTATCAAAAAACCAGAAGTGCTAGTTGTGTCATAACTTTCACATCATGTGAAAATGAAAGACGAAACTATAATAAAGAGTAATAAAATAGCCCAGAACTACATTTTTTACATTTTCCGAAGTAAATGCATGCAGGGCTTGTCGTGCAAAACTTGCTGCACTGATGCAAATTACAGTTCAAACTACTAAACTTGAGTAAAAAAAAAAAAACAACAACACTAATTATAGGTTTGCTTTTCTATTAACTTAAGAATACTTTAGGCAAAGAACCAAACATCTCCCAGAGGAGGAATCACCTAATTGCTCAAATTGCTCAAATGTGCTCAAGACTCCAGAAAAATCGCCTCTATTATATTAACAAACTGTAATTAGATGATTAGATCTTGATGTTCCAGAAGCTCAAACAGAAAAGCATGCATTTAGCAACATCAAGGTCATGGGTTCGATTGCCAGGGAATAAATGAACTGATTAAATGTGCAACTTTTAGCAGACGCTTTTATCCAAAGTGACTTATTGCATTCAAGGTACATTTTATCAGTTCTTGTTGTTTCCCTGGGAACTGAACCCATGACATTGGTGTTGCTAGCACCAGATCTACTGTTTGAGCTACAGGTAAGCCCAATAGCATCTACATTTATGCTTTTTTGCAGACGTACGTTCCATTCAATGCATACAGCTGATCAGTTGAATGAATGAGGCATTTATATAGTACACCCAAAGCTCTTTACAATCATGAAGGGATCTCTCCTCAACCACCACTAGTTGCATTCCCTGGGAATCGAACCCATGATCTTGGCATTGCTAGCGCCAAACCTGCTGTTTGAGCTTCATTAAAGCTCCAATTGCATTTACATTTAAGCATTTAGCAGGCGGTTTTATCCAAAGCGACTTGTTGCATTCAGTGTTTACATTTAATCAATTCATGCATTCCCTGGGAATCGAACCCATGACCTTGGTATTGCTAGCACCACCAAATCTACTATTTGAGCTTAATGAAAGTTTTACATTTGAGCATAATGACATTTACATTTATGCTTTTAGCAGACAGTGTTATCCAAAGAGACTTCAGACTACATTTAAACAGTTCACACATTCCCTGGGAATCGAACCCATGACCTTGGCATTGCTAGCACTTTGCTCTACTGTTTGAGCTACAAGAAATCCCCAATTTAAGCTTTTCTGCTTGAGCTACAGGAAATCTCCAATTACATTTAACGCTTTTACATAAAGCGACTTTTGCCATTAATTGTAATAATTCAGTGAGATTTTTGTGCTCCACACAGAGATCTGATCTGATCATCATCCAGTCTGTATGGAATGACATGAAGAAACAGAACAAACTGAGACAGACTCAATCCAGAAGAACTGTGGCAACGTCTCCAAAATCTCACTGGATTATTACAATTAATGGCAAAATGAATGTTTGGAAATGTAAACTGATATTTCCTAATGACACACTACAGCAAAAGACAAAAATAACTGACTTAAAAACCATTTTTAGCTCTTGAAAATACTAGTCTTCTAATCATTTTGGTCACCACTGTATATCCAACTCCACACAGCATTAGAACTGACAGCATTTCCATCAGAAATAAATACCAGGCCTAGCACTATGCAAACATAATAAAATGACATTGAAAATTCACTAATAAAAACAACATCAGAAGCCAAAAACACAAATCAATGGGTGACTTGTGCATGTGGCTTTGTTTTGCTCAGCATATCAAAGATTAATCATGTGCATATTCCATTTATATGATCCTTTTTGTTATTTGCATTAGGCATTCGTCTCTCTATCAGAACAGACATCCGTTTTTTGGGGTCACGACCCACCAGTTGAGAACGGCTGGCAGTAAACAACATGCATGCAGCATGACGCAGCAGTGAGGATCGCCGCTGGATGGCTGTAGATCAGCGTCTGACAGACACACAGCCTCGCACGCTTATCTCACACCGACAGACCGGCTGCCGAAACATGTCGATCCAGAGGACGATAGTGACGTTTTTCTGAACTCTGATGTCATTTGTGTTTATCATTAAGAGTTTGTCCTTGGCAGCAGCTTTGGATGTACAAGCACAAAGTCTCAAATCAAAATGTTCAAGTCTCAAGTGATTTGTGGGCCACCTTTTAGAACATCCTGAGCCAGATCTAGAATGTCAGAGACTTGGGGATGCACTCCTTTAACTTGGCTCAGTAGCAATGCCCTGATAGTAGTAGTAGAATATTTTGTATTGAATGCCATGTCAGCATCTTAGGCTATTTTCATGGCAAAAACAATTTAAAAAAATACAAGTATAAAAAATACAATAAAAACCAGCAAACAAACAAACAAGTTATATTACACAAGATTTTTTTACATTAACATATGATCAAAATTAGCAATGACCTAGTAACCACACAGAACACCCTAGCAACCGCATATTAATGCACTAAAAACCCCTCAGAACAATCTAGTATGATGACAGCTTAGGGCTGGGCGATATATCTCATGCGATATGCATGCGCATCTCGTCAGTAAAGCCGGTTCCTTGATTAGCGGTAAATCTCCATCACCTGTTTTCAAATGGAGCGGCGTTTAATACACAGAGCCGTAGATCACTGACAAGCTACGCAATATCGCTTGATCTACGGCTCTGTGTATTAAACGCCGCTCCATTTGAAAACAGGTGATGGAGATTTACCGCTAATCAAGGAACCGGCTTTACTGACGAGATGCGCATGCATATCGCATGAGATATATCGCCCAGCCCTATGACAGCTACAGATCAACTTCTGAAGGCATGCTGTAGTTTTTATAGTTGAAAATATAATAGTTAGCTATAGATTTTGAATTATTTTTTATTTTCATATTTTAATTATCGTTTTAGTAATTTTGTTTTGTGATTGTCATTTTTATACATTTTTTTCTTTCAGTCTTGGTTTGATATATATATATATATATATATATATACACACACACACACACACACACACACCTACACATATATGTGTGTGTGTGTGTGTGTGTGTGTGTGTGTGTATGTGTATTAGAAATCTAAAGTGTGTGTACAAATAATTTCAAGCAACAATTTTTTTTTATTATTCCTAGTTTGTTTTTTTTATAGTTTTTATTCATATTTTTCATATACTTTATATTTTATTTAAAATTATAAAATGTACATTTTAGTAATTTTGTTTTGTTTTTTTGTCATTTTTAATAGTTTTTTAGGGTTTTTTATTTTAGTTTTTGTTTTAGCTATTTTATTACATCAAGTTAAAGTAAATGAAAATAGAAATTTCCAGTAACAAAAATGTAGTTTTAGTAAAGTCTGAAATTAGGTGCAACTTTGGCAACAACCTTCAAACTAACTCATTCATTAATTGATATTTTATTAGCATAGTAACATTGTTATTTAATTCTTTAGAGGACATTGATGTTGATATGACTTTGGCTAAACCTCTGAGAAGCAAGTAAACACAGATCTGCAGGATGAAGCTCAGGAGGGTTTCCTGTGTTGAAGGTAATAATAATAATGGGGTTTTTACAGCACAGGGTCATCTGTCATTATGAGCAGCTGCTGAGAGATGAGCCGCTCACACTGAAGCTAAAGCACGTGTCTCTCCTCTAGAAATGTTCCTCCGGTTCCTCATTAGTCGCTTCAGACTGAACCTCTAGCAGCAGATCACAACATTAAATTCAAACTTTACTTCTGGCCACCAGTGAAACGCAGCCAGGCATTAAATTGTCTCTACACAGTGGGGAAAAAATGACTCCAAAGAGGGATTTTAAAATATATTTTATAAATAATATATTTAACTAATACAGTGTGAGAAAAAAAAACCATGAGAAAAAAAAAAAATAGAAAAATATATATATTACATACAAGTACTGCGCATAATTCATGTTAAATATTTTTTTAAAAATATAAAATATTTATATAATAAATTATATTTTATATATGCTATATAAAAACTCTATAATATATATATATATATATATATATATATATATATATATATATTTTATCCTTTATATAAAAAGAACATTTAAAATAAATTGGCAATTAACATTGTGAGGAAAAATGTGAGAATTTATTTGTAATAATTCAAAATACATATAAATTACTTATATAGTCACTGTATATAATTTATAACTTCATATTTTAAGCACCAAAAATGATTTCATAGTTTTTATTAATATTTTGAATTACTTTACAAATATAATGTAATAACAACAATTTATATAATATAATAACAATTTATATAAATACAAGTACTGTAATTTATATAAACATTTATATAAAAAAATAATATATAATCTAGACATTATATAATAAATAAATAAATATATATAAATAAATAAAGTTGTGGGTCAGCGGTCTGATACTCAAACTGAGCCCAGTGGGACAGTCAAACTGTTGGGTAGGAATAAGTTATTATTATGCTATTTATATTTATTCAACACTAGCAGCAGAAAATTGCAAAAACACCATTAGTTGAGTCAATGTTGGCATGTCATGTTTAGTCGGATTGCTCAAACAAACAGATTGCAATTCAGTTTGACACCACTAGCAGAACATAAACATGTTTCTCAGAAGACTTAACAGAAAATCTTAAAAAAAAAACGGGTTCTTGACCGTACAAGTCAAGCTCTTATTTACAGTCTGCGTTAAACGTAACTGAACATGATGACTGAACATGACGCTTTCATAACCTGTTTTCAAACCATCACCTGAGACAGAGACAGCAGACAGTATTAAAGCCTGTAATCACATTATCCAAACACCCCCAAACCTGATTCACAGTCAGCGGTGAACGTAAACCAGCACGTTCTACACGTTTACACACCTCAGGTCAAACCTGAGACCAAAAATTAAGCACAAGGCACTGAATCAAACATGCACAATTTCATGGACAATTCAAGAGTTAAAGGTAAAGATGCACAAACTATTATTGCCCAACAACACATTATTGCTCGATCAAACTTGCTTGTGTTCAAATCACATAAAAATCCTTGATAATAAGGAAAGGAAAGTCGAAGCTCTAGAGACAGAAGAGAAATCAATATATAGATCACTACTGGCCACCAATTCCATCAGATTCCTCAATAATAATAATAATAATAATAATACTAACTAAATAAATAAATCAAACCTCTAGAGCTGACCATATTCATCTATGAAAACACTGTCTAAAATAATTAATATAGAAGCAAACTATGGAAGAATAAGAGTGCAATTTATTATCTACAAATAAAAATGTTAATTTTTAAAGTGATTATTTTATTTCCAATATAATGACAATACATATGTTTTAATATTTTTTTGCATTTTTTTTGCATTTATATTTAATAAAGTTTGTTTCAAAATGAAGTTGAAATGTACCAAAATAATACATTTTTAAAAAACATATAGAAAAGTATTAATTTATTTATAAAATAATACATTCATCAGAACTCTAAATCTGAACAAATTCAGCCAAAAAAAGATTAAAATATTCCCCAAAAAATAAATATAGCCTTGCATTATGAAACAAACCACAGAAGAACTGCAGTGCAATTTAGCATACAAATAAAAAAGTAAAACCTAAAAATTAAAATGTAAATATAATCATCACTTTAAAATTGACATATATATATATATATATATTTATTAGAGCTGTCAAATGATTAATCGCGATTAATCACATACAAAATAAAAGTTTTTGTTTACGTAATGTGTGTGTAATGTGTATATTATGTATATATAAATCACACACATACAGAATATATTTTGAAAATGTATATACATTTGAATATTTACATTCTTATATTTTATGTTATATATAAAAATATTTAATATATAGGCATAACATTTTTCTTAAATATATACATGCATGTGTGTGTATTTATATATACACATAATAAATATACACAGTACACACACATATATTATGTAAACAAAAACTATTTTGGATGCAATTAATCATTTGACAGCACTAATATATTTATATATTGACAACTATATATAAATATATAAAATTGACATTATTATAATATATACGTAGTTTTGAAATAATCTTTGAATTTTTTAATAAAGTTTATAAATGCAGTTAACCAAAATTCTTTAACAAAATAAATAATGTAAAAACATTCATTTTTTTGTTTAACATTTTTACGCTTTCATTTGTTAATAAATATCAAAGACAATTAAAGTTTGAACATTTGTAATGTTTGTGTGTATATATTTAGTACATAATTCAAATACAAGTCACATTACAAACTAAACGCTGGTTATATATATATATATATATATATATATATATATATATAAAAATCTAATTTAAATTTTACATTTTCTAAAAGCTCAAACTCAGGTGTTGCTGGGTAAGACAGTCATGCATCTGTTGCAGCTAAACTCATATTCAGCTCTGATCAACATACTAGCCTACTTGTATTAATAATGTTCATTAAAGCAGTTGAACATTTATTGTTTTCGTTTTTTATTTAGCATTCCTGTCATTGTGTAGCTATATTAATACGATATGCATGTAAAATAATCACTCACGTTGAATTAAAATATACAGAGCTGTTTTAAAAGCTTAATTGCTGCTTCATGAAGATTGAAAATGCATGATAAAGCTATAAACACACGCACTTTGAGTGTCATGATCAACCCGCACGTTAACACAGAGTGACTGGGCGTTTCTGAACGATTCAATAAATACCAAACAAAATATATTATTGACAGACAGAGAAACGCGATTAAACAAAAGAGAATTGTCCTCCGGCTTGAGCGCAGGCTGGTGGGAATGTGTGTTACACAATATAGATGTGTTGAGAGCCGCTTTGTTGAATTGCTCCGTTAATAAAGACAAATACTGTAACAAGCCGCAGATACAATGTCATGTAACGCGTCGCGCAAATGACCGCGTCCAAATAACGCGAGCGAATGAATTACAAAATCACTGTGCCAAATATTCACAGAATAGAAATAAAAACTTGTGTTACCTGTCAGTCCGATGGGATTTGCTGTCTCTGATGTATTCCTTTGCTCAAGATCCCAAAGAGGATAAATCCGCTTCCAAATCTACCGCGGCAGAAATGAGCTCTACAACCCCATTTTATAATGTCCTCATCGGAATAAAAACATGCGCACTTCTTGTCTGGGCTTTAAATGGTCTAAAACTGCTTTTTTGACACAGGTGCGGGCCGTGCTTGTTTTCTTTAGGAGAAAGCGCGGACGGACGAGGACGCCCCACGAATATAAATACCGGTTATTTGGAGGCTTAATATATTCAGCTGTGTGAAGCGGCGGAGTGTGAGGGACTTTTTTCAAAATGGCGGCTCGCGTGGATAACTTTCAGCGTAAAAGTCCTGATGGTTCGCTGAAGAGACGGGGCAATTGAGATTAAAAGCCCTCGGTAGTTTTTTTTTCTCTCTCTCTCTCTCTCTCTCTCTCTCTCTCTCTCTCTCTAATTAACATGATTCAAGGCTTGCATGTATCTTTATTTGACCCTCTAACTCTAGCACTCTCTATACTAATTCTATTCATAAAAAAAACTAACACTAGCTTTTCTAATCTTTTTGTATTCCATCTATTTGTTTTCTTCCCACATGAAAAAATACTATAGCAATTTATAGTAAGTACTATAGTGGTTTTGAACCATACTATAATAAAGTGAATTATACTGTATATATTACAGTATTTAGAACACTTTGTAAATGAATGCTACAGCATACTGTAGTATTAACAATAGTGAACTGATAAACTGTAATAAATACTGTAGTATACTTTAGTTTTTACTACAGTGAACTGTAGTGTATTGTAGTATAATATACCCTATAGTTGTAGAAAATGTAGTACAGTATTGGGTACACTGTGAAAAAAAAAATAGTTGTTCAACTTAAAATAATTTGTTACCCCGTTGACTTAAAAAATTTTAGTGTAGTCAACTAAAATATTCCAGTTGTCCCTTAAATGAATTTTGAGTAACTTAAAATTTCAAGTTGACTAAACTAATAATTTTAAGTCAGTGGGGTAACAAATTATTTTAAGTTGAAACAACTTTTTGAATTTTTTTTTTTTTACAGTGTAAAGTTATTTGTTTATATTGCTATATTGTTATATTACTATATAATATAACAATATAACTATTGTTATATTACCACAGCAACTATAGAATTACCACAAATTAATTCAAGTACTTTACTATGGTATGGTTCAAAAACACTATAGTATTTACTATAAATTACTATAATATTTTTTTCATGTGGGTTTTTATTTATTATACAATTAACAAAAGAAAAAAAGGCCTCTGACACTAGCTTGCTCTATTCTTTTTTATTCTATCGGTTTTCTTTTTATTTATTATATAGTATTTAAACAAAAAAACCTTGCTACGTGTACTGTGTTAAGCTAACTGAGACTTGTCATAGCACCTGCATATCATTGCTCTTTTGTTGGTTTTGATTGCTTCTAATGTCCTCATTTGTAAGTCGCTTTGGATAAAAGCGTCTGCTAAATGACTAAATGTAAATTTAAATTTTTCATAATTTGTTATTCAGTTAAAATTAATTTATGTATAGCGTTTTTTGCTGTAAAGATAGTTGTATAAATGATAGTTTCAATGACAGTGTGATTAGTGAGCAAATTATTTTACATTAAATCACGATATTTCCATCCTTTAATATCTCTAATATCTTTTCAGGAGCCTGACAGCAAAATAAAATAAAATAAAATAAAATAAAATAATAAAAAGATGCCCTAAAACATTGTTATTTCTTTAACATTGACACGGGATTAAATTCTACAAAGTAAAATACGTGAATGTGTGTCTCAGATCTGAAATACTGTAGGATCTTCATTAATTAAAAGACAATTGTATTTTCGAGTACATGATTTGAGAGGTGAAAGACTGAGAAATCATCTGATCATTTTCAAAATAATCTCATGTTTAACAGAGAAATGTGAACTCATACTGACATCTGCTACTGAAGAGAGGAATTGCAGGCTGCTACTTGTTCTAGTAAAATGATTTATTTTAATAATTATAAACTACATCATTAATTACATGGTATAATTAAAATATAAAATAATTATAAGAATGCTTACTTTTAAAAATTGTATTTTTATTTTATATAATTTAATATAAAAAACAGACTTATTGAGCTGCATGTTCATTAGAGAAGGTATATACTGCTGTAAAAAGTTAAACAGAGAACCAGAATAAAAATCTAAGTCGGTTTATAAAATCATGTGGATGAAATGCTATATCAGATTAATGTCACGGGGTCATGTCACGATTGCCATGGGTCATATTTTCTTTGACCTTTTGTTATTTTGTTATTTAGTTTTTATAGATGAGCATGTTACACCACCCGTCCATGCTCACATGAGCTTAAATGACAGATAAATCTATCTGTGATGAAATACTGTAAAGACTGACTGGACACAATCATTGACATCTACAACAAAAGATATGGGAAAGGCTTTCTCCTCCTTTGTGCTATATAAACTGAATCAACGCTGAACCTCCTCTTGAACTGACAAGCCTTCCATCAAATTCCTATAAATCCGTACTCCATCAAAGGACAAAACTGACTGCAGATCATCCAGCGTCCAGTGAGGAGCATCTCAGTCAAGCGTGAAAGGAAAGAGAAAAACCATCAAGATTATTTAGTACACTTATAAGAGCAATTACAGGAGAAAAGAGCCGACATTTGGAAGATTAAACCCCACATTCACTGACCCTCAGGATGAACATGTTCAGTCAGAGAAGACCAGCATGGGTCAGGCTGTGCCACCACATTATCCAGGTTCCAAGGGCCAATCTCAACCCTTCCGTACGGAGCTCCAGGAGGCCCTCAGGGCCTGTATGCCCAGCAGCCATTACCAGGGATATCTGCGTATCCCCAAGCAGCGTATTTCAGTTAAACATTCAGCCCGCTGTGGTCGTGACTCTGATGCCAATGGCCGTTCCAGTGCCAGATTACTTGCTACTCCATCTTTACCTTGCTGTGCTGCTTTTTACCTTTGGGCATCAGTGGTGCAGTGGTGTACTCATGCAATGCATGCATTAATTCAAGACTTTTTTCATGATTTTAAGAATATTTAACTGCTTCATACGAATATGCCATTCAAACAGCCAAATAAATTAAGCAATTCAAATGGCTCATCTTGTTTTAACTGATGTGTTTATCTATCATTTTGTTAGTATAACATTGTTAACCTTGTTATTTTCTAAAGGCATAAACGTGTTCCAACATATTTAACTTAGATTATAGTGGTTCAATGCATCATATTGTGGTTTTTGAGTCACAGTCAGATCAGATGATTTTTCGGATAAGCAAACAAGAAAAAAATATTTAAAGCACACAGAATGACAATGCCGTGATGGGTTTTTAACATAATTTATGTCTATGTAGGCTATCTTAAATGTACGCTCTAAAAAATGCTAGGTTAAATACAACCCAGCGCTGGGTAAAATATGGACAAACCCAGCGACTGGGTTGTTTAGACTCAGCGGTTGGGTTACTGCCCAGAAGTTTGGGTTAAACATTTAACCCAACTGTTGGTTGAAAACAACTCAGCACGTGTTCCGTCCAATATTTACCCAGCACTGGGTTGTATTTAACCCAGCATTTTTTAGAGTGTAGAGAGACATGAAAGAGGAATCAACTCGGTATTCGCGTGCTGAAACACGTCTCTATGCTTGTGGGTGAGCATGATTTCACCAAGAACAACATGTTCCTGGATCAACATCCTTGTTGAGCCTGCACAACATTCCAATCAACCAATCAGAATTGAGAGATAACTTTTCAAGAAATATCTGTTTTAGGCTTACGATCAGGGTTAGGTGCTTCTACACCCTTGTTAATGAGCTATCATTTCCCACTGATTTTAGGAATAAATTATGGGTAGGGTTAGGTTTAGGTGTAGGGATTGGGTTAAGTCTATATTTTTGGACAGTAATGTTGATCCAGGATCAACAAAAGATGTTGATCCAGCTTGTGCGCACTTTAGTAATGATCCGAGCATGTGAGTAACAGAACAGCGCGTGAGTAACGATCGGAGTTCTCTTTCATTGCTTCTTCTTGTGGTATAAAATTTCTTGAACGTGTAAATTGGCAAATTAATCTGTAAACCACATGTGTGCCGAACGGTGGGGTCTGGTCTGTACGAATCACGGATCAACTGCACTCCATTAATTAACCCCTAATATATGACAGATCAGAGCAATCTTTCATTTACTTATTTTACATGAAAACGTCAAATTGATACTCCATATCAATCGCATACAACGAAAATACAGAATAATTAGAGCAATCATTAACGCGCAATAAATAACAGAGTATACACATTGTCCCCAGAACGTTCTTGCGACCCGGTAGCAATTCTTCCAACGGCCCGGTACTGGGTCGCGACCCGGTGGTTGGGGACCTCTGTTTTAGATGACTAAATGATTCCAGTTTGGTTGGCTGAAATATTAAAATATTATGAACTGACCATGATTATCTCTTTGCAGGATGCATCCTAATTGATTTCCGTATTTTTGCCAACTACCCTGTGGCACAACACAAATCACTACAATATCATAACTGGATCATGTTTGAAACGTCACTGAAATTGAAAAATTTCCCATAGAAAACCAATTAAAAGAAAATGCTTAACGTGCAATTTAGTGCATTGCATGCATAACCTAGACTCATCTGTATGAAAGGATATTCCCGACAATTTTCAAAAGGAATTGGAAATTGTATTTTCAATTGTGTTTTCAATATGTGGATGCATAAATAGAGACATAATCCAAATGCAATTGCAAATCTTGCATTACTGTTTGCGTTTTCGCGAATGCACAGTGACTGCCAAATTTCAAATGGAAAAGCAAAGTCCATTTGCAGGTGTATTTCCCATGTCTAACTCATATTCAAATAGCAATATTAATTACCACATCTGCTTTTTCACTCTCACTGTGTCGTGCATGTAACCAAAACTCAAATGGAATTGCAATTCCTTTAGCATTCGAATTTCCGATGCCTTACACAGAAACCTGTCAATCAGTGTCAGGGGCGGGATTATACTATAGGGCGTGTTTGTATTTGGAAGTGACATCACGCACAGTCAATCATGCCGAATGCTTTGAACAATAGAGGTAATCGGTAAAGGTACTGCTAAAGGCAGCTGCCAATCCAGTTGATGCGTGTGAACGAACAGACAGTGCAACCCGGGTCTCCTTATATTCTTGGCACTTTACACAATAAATAATTCTGTCATTTTTACCCCAAATGCAGCAACTATCCCCAGCTAACAGCGGGAGCTGAATATTGTCGGTCAGTGGTGCCCAACCCTGTTCCTGAAGATCTACCTTCCTGCAAAGTTCAGCTCCAACCCTGATCAAACACGGCTTAACCAGCTAATTAAGATCCTCAGGAGCACTTGATAATAACAGGCAGGTGAGCTGAAGCAGGGTTGGAACTTAACTCTGCAGGTAGATAGATCTCCAGGAACAGGGTTGGGCACCACTGTTGTAGGTCAATATTCACCATTAACCAAACACTTTATGGATCACAAGTCTGCAAAACTTGCAGTTTGTTCAGCGGTAATAAAATATTTGTGGCTTGAAACAGATAGAAAATTCACACGCCTGTGCAGCAATTCAAAATGGATGTTTCCCCTTCAGGTCTACGTGCCAGTCACATGAATGACAGATTTTTATTTTACTTTTATCATTACTATTATTGATTGCAGTTCTCTAAGGCTTAAACTTTTCTAACACAAACAAGCACCATGTGGACATTAGCTGTCAAGTTAAACAAATTCTTTTCTTTTTTTTTTTTTGTAAGTTCAGGTATTTCTTGGGTGATTTGTTGTTGTTGTTGCTTGCCTGCATTACTGGAACATTATGAGCATAGTTTCTCTAACCTCTTTTCAAATCTCATCCAACCACTTTCCTAATCCCCAACAGAACATTCAGTGCTTTTAAATAATACTGTGAAGTTCTGAATAATTTTATTTAAAAAGGAAAGAATTTGTAACCAAAATAAAATATTGTACAAATGCTGTGAAAAATCTCTGGCAGGTTATTCCTGCAAAGTGGACTGCAACACTGTGAAATAATTTATTTAGGTTTTAAATTAACATGCACTCATAAATTTGAATGTTTAAAAAAAAAAAAGTAATCAAAATACAAACAAAAACCTAAGACAAACCAAGCTTACAAACAGATGGGCAAATCTGTGCAAACAATAAACAATTTAAACATTTTTAACTGTGAAATATTTTACTTTAGTAAACTGATTATTCAAAATGATCTATTTATATAAATCACAGGGTGAGTGGCAGATTGTTTGGACACCCTCAGCTTAAATAAGTAAGGGGAGGGAGGTGCATGGTAGTTTGGACTCCATCAGCTCAAGTAGGTTTATGGGGTGGGGGTTTGGACTCCCCCCCTAATATGGGCTTGCATAGATGGACTTCCACCCCTCAAACAGGCTTGCAAATTTGGGGGCCGAGGGTTTGGGCTTCCACTCCTCAAACGGGCTTACGGAGGTGGGGGCCGAGGGTTCGGACTTCCACCCCTGAAACGGGCTTGCGGAGGTGGGGACCGAGGGTTTGGGCTTCCACCCCTCATACGGACTTCTACCACTCAAACGGACTTGCGGAGGTGGGGACCGAGGGTTTGGGCTTCCACCCCTCATACGGACTTCTACCACTCAAACGGACTTGCAGAGGTGGGGGCCGGGGTTTTGGGCTTCCACCACTCAAATGGACTTGCGGAGGTGGGGGCCGGGGGTTTGGGCTTCCACCACTCAAATGGACTTGCGGAGGTGGGGGCCGGGGGTTTGGGCTTCCACCACTCAAACGGACTTGCGGAGGTGGGGGCCGGGGGATTGGACTTCCACTCAAACGGGCTTTCGGAGGTGGGTTTCCACTCCTCAAATGGGCTTGCGGAGGTGGGCTTCCACTCCTCAAACGGGCTTGCGGAGGTGGGCTTCCACTCCTCAAACGGGTTTGCGGAGGTGGGCTTCCACTCCTCAAACGGGTTTGCGGAGGTGGGGGCCGGGGGTTTGGGCTTCCACTCCTCAAATGGGCCTGCGGGGGTGGGGGCCAGGGGGTTGGGATCCTTGGTTGTGAGCACCACTGGATGAGAATCTGTTGGAGATTAACACATAATTATTCATGACAGGTAAAAGTGTTTCACCTCATGTGAATGTTTTACTGTAATTTATTCTTGTATGATAAAGGCTAAACCATTTACAGTTACTTGTTCGTGCCAACCTATGCCAAAATGCCTGCTTATATAGCCAGATGACCCCACACATTTCGGCGAGCTTCGTGGCCATAGGCTCCTGCAGCTCCGCTGCCTCGCCATTGGTTCGTTTTTTATTTACTGCACAAACCAATGGCCGTGCAGTTACACTGCATTACTAAAAAGACTTCAGTAATTGGAGAAAAAGGAGTTTTCCTATCAAGTCTAGCGACGCAGTACTCTTTCCCGCATCTCAGTGAACCGAGGTTACGTTAGTAACCGAGTACATTTCTAGATCAGTTTCATTTTTCAGTATTTATTAGTTTCTATAGTTACTCATTGGTTTGATTAGTGTCTGCACCTGTTTGATTGGTTTGTGTCAGTGTATTTAAGCAAGGGTGTCCAAACTCGTCTTGGAGGGCTGGTGTCCCAGAGTTTATGCTGCCTTCACGTGCTATCGGAAATTTCCTATTTCCCACTTATGAAGTTGTGATTACGAGTTTGTCGTATTCAAGTGCTTTAATGTTGGAAAAAATAAAATGTAGCATCCCATTGGTTGACAATCATATAAACATTCACCGCGCTATACATGCAGTTTGCTGACAATTCTGGAATTTCAGTCAAATACATGCTTATTTCACTGCTTATAAAACATACAATATGCTTTGAATGATCATTCATATCTAGCCTATAAATACACTACTTTAGCGACAAGACAAAGGGATGTAGCTGTTGTGAGAACAGCACTGACAGCAGTAATGGTTGTCCCCTCCACCATGTTTAAAGTTTGTGACCCGCCGAACTCGGAAACTCTGGTATCAAAATTATTTCCGAATTTCCCAGTAGTAAATACGACTTGAGAGGCTGTTCACGTCCAATTTCCAATTAGGAAACTCGTATTTACAATCATTCCGATAGCACATGAAGGCAGCATTAGCTGCAACCCTAATCAAACACACCTGAACCAGCTAATCAAGCTCTTACTAGGCACACTAGAAACTTCCAGGCAGGTGTTTTGAGGCAAGTTGGAGCTAACTCTGCAGGACACCAGCCCTCCAGGGCGGTGTTTGGACACCCCTGATTTAAGCCCTTTGTTTTCTTCTGTTCTTTGTCAGTTTTCGTTGTATGTTTGGTTGTTCTGTTGTTCTTTTTTTTAATAATCACTAATTGCTGTGTTTAGATCCTGCACCTATCTTTATTTTGCAACCAAGCTATGACACCACATATATTCTATTGAACTTAGCCTAATTGTTTTAGTCAAAATTGTTATTGCACTAAGAGTTTGTACTGTAAAGTGACTAATGGATCCATAATTAATGGAGCTTTTCATTCCATTTCACAGATGCAACTAATCCATAATGACGTTTGTTTATGATTATTTTCCTTTATTTGTTGCAGCCCATGTGTTTTAAAAACACAAAGAAAACAAATCAGTATTGAACTGAATTAAATAATTAATTTAGTGAAAATGAAATAAACACCACTAGACTGGATTTTAGACTTGTGTGTTTTCATAGTAACTCACATTGTAGGAACTCCTCTCTGGCCTGATATTCAGGAGTCTGAATGACCTGGACGGTTTTCACTACAGACACCAAAAAACATCAGCAGTTAAATTATCATGTCATGTGGAAATTAAAATTAAACTTTTTTTATATTTAATGAACTCTTTTCTGAAAATAAGTATTTACCTCTTTTAGATATCATTTCTGCCTCATCTATGGAGAACTGCTGCAGTTTGTCTCTGAGTTGAGAGACTGATTTCACTACATCATCAAAAGAATGATTAGTGACAGTGAAGCTGTCTGTAGATTCAGAGAAAGATACAGACGACAAACTCTGCAGACACAAAAACAAAAACTCTCTGTTATTAGAGAAACTTGATAACATTATTCATCCTGTATGTTTGAGAAGATTGCTGTTATACCTGCTAAATAACCAATTAGTGAATAAATGTAAATACCTTGAGGAAATGAACATGATCCTGTGTTTCTGAAAGCTGCTCCAGCTCAGCGTCTCTCCACCTCAGATCATCGAGCTCCAGCTCCAGTTGCTCCAGTAGTTCTTCAGCTCGACTCACTGCAGCTCTTTCCTGATCTCTGATCAGCTGCTTCACCTCAGAGTGACATTTCTCAATGGAGCGGATGAGTTCAGTGAAGATCCTCTCACTGTCCTCCACTGCTGTCTGTGCAGAGCGCTGATAGACACATTACAATCACACAGTGGATTCAGTGGGACTATAAGAGCTCCAGCACTGGAGGAAAGTCCAAATTAAGACTTAAACTTTTCTTGTTTTCCAAACTCACCTTATGAGACTCCACAGCCTTTCTCAGCTCCTGAAGATCTTTCTCTTTCTGCTGGATTATTTTCTTGATGTTTCTCTGTGTATCCTCAAAATGTCTCTGCAGAAAACAGATATATGATTAAATGAATATTTTTTTTTTTGTAAAGAAGTCTCTTCTGCTCAACAAGGCTGAATTTATTTGATCAAAAATATAATAAAAACAGTAATATTGTGTTGTATTGAATTTTCAGCATCATTACTCCAGTCTTCAGTGTCACATGATCCTTCAGAAATCGTACTAATATGCTGATTTGCTACTCAAGAAACATTTCTGATTATTAGCAATGTTGAAAACAGTGATTCTTTGATGAATAGGAAGGTTAAAAGAACAATATTTAATTGAAATAGAAATCTTTTGTAACATTATGAATGTCTTTACTGTCACTTTTGATTAATTTAATGCAAAAAAAAAAAAGCTATACCAAACAAATGTAATGTTTATTATATTTTAGAGCAAATAATTTAATGGCTGTATGAGTTCAAATACTGCACATCAAAACCCAATTACTCACATCAGTTTCCCTAATTGAGAGAAAAATCACATAACAAATTAGGACAGAAACAACATGGACTGTCATGAGATCAGTAGGGAGCAGTACCTGTTTCTCTTTCCGTTCTGCTGCAGTTGATACAGTGTCATGATTTTTGTGTTCATCCACCAAACACAGCATACAGATACACTGCTGGTCGGTACGGCAGTAAATTTCCAGCATTTTATCATGTTGAGGGCAGATCATCTCCTGCAGTCGTCCAGTGGCGTCCATCAGATTGTGTTTTCTACCTCTGAAGAGATTCTCATGCTGTTCAAGATGATTTTGACAGTAAGAGCTTTGACACTCCAGACACGATTTCACTGCTTTCTGTTTAATTCCAGTGCAGGAGTCGCACTGCACATCTCCAGATCCAGTGTGATGAACTGCAGGAGCAGCAGCTTGGAGTCTCGTCTTCTTCAGTTTCTCCACCATTTCAGCAATCACCACATTTTTACCTAAAACAGGTCTTGGACTGAAGGTCTGTTTGCACAAAGGACATCTCTGGATTCCCTTCTGATCTTCTTGATCCCAGACGTCTGAGATGCAGCTCATACAGTAACTGTGTCCACAGGGAATCGTGACTGGATCCTTCAGCAGATCCAGACACACTGGACAGCAGAACTGATCCTCAGCCCATGAGATACTGGCTTCTGCCATTTCACTGTATGAACACAGACAGAAAGAGGACACAAAACAGTTAATTAGTTTATAAGTGGGCTATTTAGTGTTCCTTGTTTGGTCACTGGGTGGGATTATAGTGGGTCTCACATGTGTGCAACCTGTTCTTTTGACTTGATTCAAATGAGCAAGTGACCTAGGCCTATTTTATTTTAGTAAATTCATGCTTTTCAGTTGTAGTAGGCCTACACTGGTTTACTTTGGTAACATATGCAGGTTGATTTCCCCCTTAATTCAGCAAATCAGCCACCAGATGAATGAGACAAAGGATTTTAAAGATGAAACAGAATAGATTTAAAATTTGGCTTTCTAGCTATAACATTTGTTCACAATTGTCCTTTTTTGTTTTATGGAATAATACTGTTCTGTACTCTGTCATCTGTAAGTTGTTCGGTAGGTAGCTTTTAGTTTTATATTGTAGTAACGACAAGTATGTTTAGACCCGACAAATACGTGAATGAGACACGTCACGTATCAGCTGGGGCACACACAAACATTAACATAAAAGTATTCTGTTTATGATCATTTGAATACATACCTAGATGCCACATTTTAGCGATAATTAAAGTTCTATCATTAAAAAAAAAACAAAAAAACGGGACGGATTCATAAAAGTGGCTATGCTTAATCCCTAATATTCAGTAATTATATCCAGTATTCTTAAAAGCACATCGTATATTGTTTAAAATTCTTAAATCTGTCGTGAACTGAGGCTGATAACATTCCAACGCCCTGTTAATATATGGGAAAAAACAACCTCTGAAACTCGATCAGCTCGACATAAATAGTGAAAAAAATAACCCCTGCTACAACTTAATGCTAAAGACAAACGGACAAACGAAACATTTGAAACATTTATAGAATACTTACATTAAAAATTAAAACCCATTTTATGCACACTTCCGTTTTGGAGGATTCAGCGAAACCGAAACTAAAACATTCAGAATGGCATTCAGAATAACACGGCACTAAAAACTAAATAAAAGACCAAAAACAGTCACAAAATCACAGCTGTGAACCCACAGGTGACTCAGTCAGACTCACCTGAATCTGGTGAAATTTACCACAAACTGCGTGTTCTACTTCTTTTTCTGCCAGTAGATCCGTCGCAAGGGCTGTGCCAAGTGTCCGATCACAAAGTGCCTCGCGCAAAAATAAAGTGACAGCTGACATTATAATGTAAAGCCAATAGTAATCTTAACTGAGGGAGAAAAAAATCACAAGACAAATGAGGAAGACATAAACTGTCATGATATCCTGCATGGAGCAGTAACTGCTTCTCTGTTCTCACTGCTGCAATCGATAAAGTGTCAAACACATCATACAGATGCATCACTGGTTGATAAATTTCCAGCATTTTATCATGTTGAGAGCATATCATCTCTTGCAGTCGTCCAGTGGCGTCCATCCGATTGCATTTTTTACCTCTGAAGTGATTCTCATGCTGTTCAAGATTAATTTATTGTGTTTCTGCTATTTCACTGAATGAACAAACAGATATTGACTGAATGACAGATCCTAATGATGACATGTAGATGGAAAAGAGAAGTGGTCCAAGCACTGAGCCCTGAGGAACCCCAGTAGCAAGAAGTTGTGACATAGAAACCTAACCCCTCCAAGACACCCTGAAGGACCTACCTGAGAGGTAAGACTTGAACCACTGGAGTGCAGTTCCTGAGATGCCTATTTCCGTGAGGGTGGACAGGAGGATCTGGTGGTTAACAGTGTCAAAAGCAGCAGACAGATCCAACAAAATGAGTACTGAGGATTTGGAAGCCGTTCTTGCCAGTCTCAGGGCTTCAGTAACTGAGAGCAGGGCAGTCTCAGTTGAGTGGCTACTTTTTAAACCAGATAGGTTGTTGTCCAGGCGGTTGTTCTGTGCAAGAAACATAGAACGTTGGTTTAACACAACTCGCTCAAGTGTCTTTGCAATGAATAGAAGAAGGGTCTGTAGTTTTATAAAAGTGCTGGATTTAGAGAGGGTTTCTTAAGCAGGGGTTACCCGAGCCTGCTTAAATGCTCTGGGAAATGTACCAGTGTGAAGAGAGGTGTTGATAATGTGAGTGAGAGCAGGTATAACTGAAGAAGAAACGGCTTGAAAAAGGTGAGTCGGGACAGTTAGTAGGATGATTGGAAAGGAGAGAAGAGAAGAAGGTTTTGAAAAGTGTGTGAGTCAGAACAGTTGTTAATTTTGTTGTGGTAGTATGTTGTTTTAGCAGTGGAGACATTTGCAGAGAAGGAAGAGAGGAGTGGCTGATACACACTTAGGACAGTAGAGCTTTTTGATTGGCACCACTTCTTCTCTGCAGCCCTGAGTCTAGAGCGATGTTCACGGAGAATCCAAGAATCTGTTTGGGAACCCCTACCACATGTGCAATCAGTCAAGTCCACAATATTGCCAAAATTAGGTGACCCCAACTAATCAAGCCAAAGGCTACAGTGGCAAGGAATCAAAACTCCATCAGAGACAGAAATGGAAAAAAAAAAACATTGGGAGAAACAAGGCTCAGTCGGGGGTCTTCGGAGGGGATCTGTCTCTGGGGCACATCTAGTTGACATGGTCTCCGCTGACATTCAGGGCTGTAGAGGTCGTCTCTAGGTGCTGATCCACCATCTGGACTGGATACAGACTGGATCACGGTGGCTACGGTGATGTCAGAATAAGAATGAAACAGACTAATATTAACGTAGATGCCGTTGTTCTTACGATGTAACAAGTACATGTTTCCCATACATTGATTTATTTGTGGTGGCTCACCACAATAGCAACACTGACCACCAAAAATAGCTTTGCTAAAATTAATCTAAAACTCATGCAAGAATCACTATATGAGTGGATCAGACTTCAAAAGACTATGATTAATAGACTAAGACTATTATGGCTACTCATTTCAAAGTCAAAACAATGTTTGTGTATGTATCTCTGAAGGGAACACACTGTCTTCAGAAAAGTATTGATGGTGTTTTCATTTGATCTCAATGTAATTCCCCAAGTCCCAAAATAATGAAGAAGGAAATGTTGTGGGTTTAAATGCAGTGTCATGCAGGGACTCTGTGGGTCTTAAAAGTCTTAATTCACCCTTTAACACAGGGGTCTCCAACCTTTTTTTACACCATGGACCAGTTACGTTTTGAAAATATTCTCGCGGACCGGCTGAAGGGGGGGTACATAGATAGATAGATAGATAGATAGATACAGGGCCGTGCACAGACATTTTGTGGGGCAGTGGCCTAAACCAGGTGTTTGTTAATACAAATTTTCCAGTTGTAACAAATATACAATTAAAAGAGAAGACAGCACACTCTGTAATAATTTCAGACTTTATTGTAGATGTTTTGATAAGAGTGGGCTTTCCCTCACTCTCTGAGCCTGCTTCTGCCTTATCTTCTATGGAAGTAGGGGAGAGTGGGGGTAAGTTGACCCACCCACTGTATCTTGGCAACTGTACACTTTTACTGTCATGTGACCATGTATTTTGGAACCACCGATCATTTCTGCCAGACTGTGAAAAGGAGAAACACATGGGGGGAATGGAAGGCACCCATTTACTTTAAAAACTGTATTCGGCCTGTCAAAGTAAAATTTTAGCATAACAGACGTAATGGTTGTTTCATCAAAGCAAATTTATTCAGGTCTAAAAATATTTATGATACATATAGGTAATTTAGCAACCTATAAAACAATGCAAATCATTTAGCTAAATTTTAGCCTGAACTAGTAAGCAACAGTAGCTATTTTTTCCAAAATGGCAGCTATGGGGCAAAGTGAGCCAAATGTTGTGGGGTAAATTGAGTCAGCATTTTAACTTACCCCACCATAAGGCACTGTAGTTAAGTTAAATCTCTGAATAATAAACTGGTATTTTAATGTGATATTAGTGGTTTAGTTTATCATATATACATATTATTTGTAGTTTATTTGATAGGGACAGTGTACAAGTGCACCAAATCCTTCTCTGATAAGAACCAGAAAATGCTTTTCATCACATTATAATCAGATATATCTTTCCACCTGTAGTCGCTAATGGCCAACAAACTCTCTGTTTAGTCTGTTTTTAGGAAGGCAACAACTTTGGTGTTCAACATATTGTTTCAGAAAAGCAAACAATTAAATACTGAAATTTAAACTTAATTTGGTTGGTTTTATGTTGTTAAAGTTAACTTTATGAAAATAAATAAGACTGTTTGTAAAAGGAAATTATTAAATTCATTTTTAAATTAAATTAAATTAGTATTAATAAATTTATTATTTATTTCACATGGGTTTGAATCAGATTCGGCCAGATGGTCATTTTACACCCGGTGCATCTTACCCACTGACTCGACTCGGGTCAACTTACCCCTAACCCGGGGCAAACTGATTCATGGAAACACTTTTTTTTATAAGAAGCCATATTTTTAGAACCCTTTGTCATAGATGCTGTAATTATTATTAGTATTAGTATTTCATGATTAGTATTTTGTTATATGGGTATAAAAAGCGTACTAATATCCAGGGCATTGAAACCACTTTTGAATGCTCGCTCTCATTTCACTTTCACTTTCGAGATTCGCGATCACACGGACTCTATACTACGGAGCGGCAGTACTTACCACACATTTTACAAGATTAGATATTTTTAATTGGTGCTCAGTATCTGCAAATCATTCGCCATTGTCCTATCAGTCATCTCTCCTTACTCTGTGTATATGTGGTAAGTATAACTTTCATGTGCTGTAATGTAACGGGCAACCGCTAGCTAGCGGCTAATGTCCCTTTAGTGGCTCCGTAGAATCCGATATTTTGTTTTTCGTGCCTCTCTGCCTGTGATCTTAATTTAGAAGCTGTTTTCCTTAAATTTAATTTTTCCGTGTTTAAGTGCTATAATCAGGTCCCCGGTGCATCTACCAACCCAGAAAACATGAAAAATGACAACCCAATGATGTACTAGATTTGGTAAGCCTTTTTCTGCAAGCATGTGAAAAAACAGGTGTGTTTCCCACGATGCCGTCATTTTGTTTTTGCAAGTGACAACGGTGTACCAGTTCCAACCATAGCAAAAGCTTGAGCAAAGCATGCTATCTGTTCTGTCATCGTCTGCAGCAGTGGATTTATTGATTTATTTACTGTATATAAAGCTGCTGCAACACAGATCTAACATGCAATTTCTTTCCCAGCTGTTTATCTTCACAGACATAACCGACTGCTTTTGTAACTCCTGTGTGTTTTCAACATAAACTTGTGTGTATTTGACAGTTTAAGCACCATAAAAAGTATACTTTTTAGTATTAACAGTTGTAAACTTTGAGTACACAATGTCAGGGATTCTGCAAGGTCACAGTCACCTTCATCACGGACAACCAGGTGAGACACAGGGCCCACAGCCGATCTAAATTATTCAGATAGAAATTTGTTACCCAATCTCAATGGAAAGTGCCCAAGCAACATTGCTCAAAAAAGTTGCCGTGTGTATCATCAGCATAACCGTTATTTGGTAGAAACTCATGCAAATGGAAACACAGACAGGTTGCATGACATCCTCATCCTTAAAAACCATAAACAAAATTACAAAACCACTTCCTATCAGATTCCTGCATCTATACATCACCATCAGAAGACAAAATTCATAAAAGCACAAGACTGACTGCAGATGAACCAGTGTCCAGCGAGGAGCATCTCAGTTGACCTCGAAACGAAAGAGAAAAACCATCAAGATCATTTAGTACACTTATAGGAGAACAAGAAGAAATGAACATTCAAATACCAACACCAGCAGTAGCGGTGACTGGGGTCTCTGTTCAGCCCACTGTAGCGGTTGTTCAGCCCGCTGTATCAGTTGTTCAGCCCACTATATCATTGGTTCAGCCCGCTGTGGTCATGAGTCCAATGCCAGTGGTCGCTGCAGTACCGGATTACTTGGGCTACTCCATCTTTACCATGCTGTTCTGCTGTTTACCCCTGGGCATCGCTGCTACCATCTACTCATGCAACGTAAGTATTCGTTCTAGTAGGACTTTTTCTGCTTCATATGTGCATCTCATTCAAACAATCTCATAAATCAAGCAATTCAACTGTCCACTGTTGCATGAAAGGATTACAGTATTTATTGAATTGGTAACATGCATTTGGTCTAAACACTGATGCAATTTTATGTTTATTAACTTTCCTTTCTGACTATATATATATATATATATATATATATATATATATACTGTATATGTATATATATATATATATATATATATACAGTTGAAGTCAAAAGTTTGCATACACCTTTCAGAATCTGCAAAAAAGTAATTGTTTCACCAAAATAAGAGGGATCATACAAAATGCATGTTATTGTTTATTTAGTACTGACCTGAATAAGATATTTCACATAAAAGATGTTTACATATAGTCCACAAGAGAAAATAATAGCTGAATTTATAAAAATGACCCCGTTCAAAAGTTTACATCCCCTTGATTCTTAATACTGTGTTGTTACCTGAATGATCCACAGCTGTTTTTTTGTTTAGTGATAGTTGTTCATGAGTCCCTTGTTTGTCCTGAACAGTTAAACTGCCTGCTGTTCTTCAGAAAAATCCTTCAGCTCCCACAAATTCTTTGGTTTTCAAGCATTTTTGTGTTTTTGAACCCTTTCCAATAATGACTGTTTGATTTTGAGATCCATCTTTTCACACTGAGGACAACTGAGGGACTCGTGTGCAACTATTACAGAAGGTTCAAACACTCACTGATGCTCCAGAAGGAAAAACCATGCATTAATAGACTTAAGACACTTTAACACAATTTAGCACTTAAATCATATGAAATGTATTGAAAATATCATTTTCTTAACTGGATGTTTCATAAAATGACCTACCGTATAAAAGTCAAATTTGATAAATGATTTTGTTAAATTTATTTCCAATTGGCAGCTGTTTGATTTCTTTAACAATTAATTTTATAATGGGCTATAATTACATGGACTGAAATCTATTAAACTTCTTGTAGATTCTGGATATGAGGTGTTTTTTTCTCCAGGGTTTTTTCCAAAATCACTTTAATATGCTTGATATTTGTGTTTTCACAGACTCAAGAAGCTAACTCGGCTGGACAGCGAGGGTTAGCGATGAGCAACTCCAGAATGGCGTTTATCCTGAACAATGTCGCTCTCGGTATCGGCCTCACAGCCATCGCATTGGGCTTTATCATTACTTTTACAGTTCTTTGAACAACATCTTTGAACAGATGTTTTATTCTGCTTCAAATGCATCTACTGTCAATGATACTGTCAACTCAAGTCAATGATTTTGTGGAAGAAATGAGAAGTACTTCCAGGCCCCCTGAGGGAATAATCTAATGTATGCTTATGTTTTATTTCTTTTTGTATTTAATGCTGGCAGATTGATCTGTTTGATTTGCAGAAATTAAACTGCTTTACTGTTTTTCACTTAGTGCCGATTTAAAACGTTCATTTTTTTCTTTCTTTCATTTTCTTTGAAATTACACATTAAAATAAAGCATTGCACTAAATACCTTAATTGTTCTGGTCATCTATAGGGGCTTTCACACCGGAGGAACCTTTTCATAGTTCCTAGAACTATTGGCAGAAGTTCTTTTGGCGTGTTCGCATCGCAGGAACTAGGAACTTATTGTTCTGGGATCTCTGTTTGGGGGAACTAAAATGGGGTTATGCGCAATGAACTTCTGCATTCTGTTAAACAGGTCTCACCACTTCTGGTTCAAGCGTTTTGCATATGCTTCGTTAAATATGAAGTTGTTTTACTCAAGATTCCTTCAAAGCAGATACAAATAAATGATTGTAACCAATGTCCATCACATATAAGGATTGATATCGAAAAGTAGTTTATTTTTATTCTTTTCACTAACATTTGAATATAAAAATTGAGTTAAATGTAAACGATAAAAACAGCTTGCTAGTTTAACTGATTACCTTAAAAGTCTATAGACATGGCCATTGTTTAATACGGCTGTTAACATGTTCTCTGACAAGCAATGAGACCTATTTTTCGGGTTTGGTCAGGTAATGTTCGACATATAGGCCTACCCTATTAGCTCCTACTTCAGAGTAGGGTCTAAAATAGTTTTATATGAGCCACCGGTGACATAAAGGTGCATTCACGTCATATTGTAATTATGGTAATTACGAGATACCAGCTTTAAAAAAGCATTCACGTCCTCGTAGAACTCATAATTACAACTTGTGAACTGGGAGTTTTCTGAGAGCTACAGCTTGACCGCTGGACCTCACGCGGAACCAGAGAAAAACGGTGGCGCTTCCAGTAGTAAAATGTAATTAAGCAGTTATTTCGTAATATTTATGTTTTAAATTGTGTGTAAATGACTTTTGCTAATGTAGATGTCTTCATACAAAAGTGATATGAACATAAATGAAAGAAATGCAGCACAGAGTTAGATATCAAGGCTATCCATGTAATAACAACCTAAAGAAATCATTTCAAAGTGTAATAATAATGTAATTTGCATGGCAACTTTTACTTGTATTGTGTTTTACAGCTGCCAGCAACATTCTTTCACGCAAGTTCATTTTGTTGACTGTCACTATAGAAAGGTCATTCTACAGAAATGTCCACTTTTGATACGGCAAGATGTCTTAAAATGTATTTCTTTTTCTAACATTTAAAACTAAAATCACATTATTAGATTACTTTTTGACTTTATGAATACATATAAATGACAGCTTAATGATTTTTTTTTTATTTTTATCTTTTTTGTGCAATTATTTAAAGATCACATGAAGGTGACACCAGTGACAGTAACACCAGTGACAATTTTCATGAAAAATGCATTTTACAAAATGTCTGCTGCAAGGTATCAAACCACATGTTGTCAATCATGGTATACTCATGAAATTAAGTAGTTTAATCCATTTGTATTATAGTTTTTTTTTCAATTCCCTAACAATAAAGTAGGTCATACCAGTGACTTCAACTAAAAGCTTCATATGAAATCATGAGATAAATGAGAACATTTCTGATAACTGAAAAGAAACAGTGGACTTAACATGGGCATTTTTTCTTACGAATCTAAGAAATAGGAAGGCCGTCAAGTGATTTTTATTTCAAAATAAATGATTTTTGTTCAACTGTAACACCAGTGACACAACTCCAGGGGACCACTATTTTCATTATATATTTATTTTATAATATGTATTCAGCATTTAGTTTTTTAATGCCATTTATATGATATGTTTGATGGTTATGAGTACATTATTGTATTTTAAAGAAAAATATGTTTTTAACCTCAAAATAATATATTTTCTGAAGCTTGGCAACCCTTGTGTTTTCCACAGAAAAAAGGTATGGCTAAAATGACATTAACATTCACACAGAAATTGAAGTATACAAAGAAGTATCAAAAACAAAAACAAAAAGTGGATTCCCTTGCAAAATAAAAAATCCACATCCAGGCACTCACATAGCAAACGAAGTACAAAAACTTTTATTAGACAGAGCTACATATTAAAAAACACCAACGCGTATCAGCCCAAGCAGGCTTTCGTCACACCCTGACGAAATCTGCTTGTAACCACTTGGAGAGTAACCACTGAACGCAAACTGCATAAGCTGTTCTGTGTCAGCCGCACTACACGGATACATTTTCTATATCGCTTACGCTTTGATTTGAACGAAAACAGCGTATCCTTGTGGTGCAGCCGACACAGAACAGCGTACGCAGTTTGCGTTCAGTGGATACTCTCCAAAATGGCGCTACGCTGACGCAGACCAGACGAATTGTTGAATAAAGTTGTTATTTTTGTTTTCTTTCTGTACAAAAAGTATTATCGTAGCTTCATAAAGTTACAGTTGAACCCCTGATGTCACATGGATTATTTTACCGATCTCCTTGCTACATTTCTGGACGTGTTAATTACTTTGCTGTCTATGGGAGGGTCAGAGAGCTGTCAGAAAGCATCAAAAATATCTTAAATTGTGTTCCGAAGACGAACAAAGTTTTTACAGGTTTGGAACGACATGGGGGTAAGTGATTAATGATGAAATTTTCATTTTGGGGTAGAGTAACCCTCAAAGCCATTCCTGGGTTCGTTGTGTTTCTCAGAAATGTTTTAATTTTAATAACCTGACAAATGAACTAATGCAGACTGATGTCAAAGACTTAAGATATACAAAGGCTGTACACTCACATACTTGAATATGAATGGGAGAAAGCGAATGGCACAACATGGCGGAATAATTTATTTCTTCCTACTATCAAAGTCAATCGGGACCAGCAACTGTTTTGTTATCCACATTCTTCAAAGTATATATTTTTTTGTGTTCAGCACAAGAAATAAATTAATACAGGTTTGGGACACCATGAGATTGATTAAATAATGACAATATAAATTTTTGGGTGAACTTTCCCCTATGTCACTTTAAGAATCTGCATTCGTTTTTCTCTGAACTGTTTACTTTCACTTTAGACATAACCTACTGTTTATATGTAAACCTTGTGTATTTTTGTTATTATTAGTGTATTTAGACATGAAAGATAACTTAGTCTAGTAATCATGCAGTATCTGTTTAACAGGGTTTTAGTGTGTGCGCTTCAGGTGTGCTATGTCACAAGTGTCCACATCCATTTTTCTCTCAACTGTTTACTTTCACTTTAGACATAACCTACTGTGTTTATATGTAAACCTTGTGTGTTTTTGTTAGCATTAGTGTAATCAGATGTGAAAGATAACAGTCTAGTAATCATGCAGGATCTGTTTAACAAGGTTTTAGTGTGTGTGCACTTAAGGTGTATGCGCTTAGAACTGAACAGCACACAAATGAAAGGTTTAACTGGCAAGGCTTTAAACCAAATGCAAATAATGTACTTCTGTGATTGTGAATAAGTGCAGTGTCTCATCAGTGTAACTCTATCACTGAGTTTACATTTGATGGGAATGTATGTCACGCTGAACAGTAGAATTGAGACGAAGGCACCAGAACTGTAGGACACAACAAACTCCAGTGGCCACAGAGCTTGGTCCACCACGGTCACCTGCATGTCCAGTTATATTGGTTGCTAGTCCTGTGCTTTCAGTACCTTCCTGTCCCGCGATTCCCACACCAGAGCCTGTTCACAGCATGCCAGATTCTTCAGCTATCATGGATGTCATGCCAGAGTCATCAGCCATCACGGATGCCACACAAGTGTCTTCAGCCTCCATGCAGTGGTACAAAGTCTGGAGGGTCTCAGAAGGGGTCCCACTGTCAATTGCACTCCCTGTTACAGCAATGGCCATTCTGTGTGTTTTGACCACAAACTGCTCCTCAACCCATGAGTCCGCTCCAGAGCCTGCTCCAGCCCATGAGTCTTTCTGCTCCACCATGGGGATCTTCAGTGCCGTCTATGCCAGAATGTAGATATTTTGTATATTTCTACTTATTTAGGCTATTCAAGAGCAAGCGTAAACTAAAGGATTTATACTTTAACTAATTTGATAGAGACATATTTATTTAAAATATGACTCACTGTTGTTTTATATTATTAACTTATTTTTCGAAGACTTCTTTGTAGAACTCGGGGAACTCGTATGTTGAATGCTCATGTTAAAAATCGATTAAGCCATTCCTGGGTTCTTTGTGTTTCTCAGAAATGTTTTAATTTTAATAATCTGACAAATGACCTAACAGAGACTGATATCGAAGACTTATACAAAGGCTGTGCACTCACATATCTGAATATGAATGGGAGAAAGCAAATGGCGCGACATGGCGGAATAACTTATTTTTTCCTACTATTAAAGTCAATCGGGACCAGCAAATGTTTTGTTATCCACATTCTTCAAAATATCTTCTTTTGTGTTCCGAACAAAAAAAGAAATAAATACAGGTTTGGGACAGCATGAGAGTGTTTATATAATGACAGAATTTAAATTTTTGGGTGAACTTGGACTATGTCACTTTAAGAATCGGCATTCGTTTTTCTCTGAACTGTTTACTTTCACTTTAGACATAACCTACTGTTTATATGTAAACTTTGTGTATTTTTGTTATTATTAGTGCATTTAGATGTGAAAGATAACAGTCTAGTAATCATGCAGGATCTGTTTAACAGAGTTTTTGTGTGCGTGCGCTTCAGGTGTTTGCGCTTAGACCAGGGGCCTCCTGTATAAATGTTGCGGACGCACAAAATGGGCATAAAAATGTGAGTACGCTGTTTACCACGCACGTATCCGGATTTATAAAAAATAAATTCGGCGTAAATATGTGCGCACCGTACGAATGCTCTTGACTGTGCGTACGCACTCTTTTTCCTGGAGTGAGAAAAGTAATGAAGTAAGTATTTTAAACTCTGTTTTCATTTCGATATACACATTTACTTTAAATATTCCACTGAGATAAGCACTGAAATTAGCCTACATAAAGTCATTACTTCCGTGATTGTGAATAAGTTCAGTGTGGCATCAGTGTACCTCTACCGCTGAGTTTACATTTGATGGGAATGTATTTTTGCACTGTACAATAGAATTGAGATGGAGGCACCAGAACTGCGGGACACACCAAGCTCCAGAGGCCACAGAGCTTGGCCCACCACTGTCTCCTGCTTGTCCAGTTATATTGGTTGGTAGTCCTGTGCTTTCTGTACCTTCCTGTCCTGTGGTTTCCACACCAGAGCCTGTTCACAGTCCAGTCCCAGAGTACAGTCACATGTCCACTTTATCCCCAGTATTCAGTAACGAATCTTCCCCAGTCTGATTTCTGTATCAAGCCTGTTCCTGATTCAGAATCTGCATCAGAGCCCTCTTGTTCCAGTGAGATAATTCTAAATTTACCTGTAGTCCTTGAGTTAGTGCGAGAATTTCTCCCACACCAGGAGTCTGCGTCTGAGTACAATCAAGTGCCAGGTCCAGCCCCTGAGTCCACTCTGGTGTCAGCTACAGCCCCTAAATCCACTCCGGTGTCAGCTCCAGCCCCTAAATCTGCTCTGGTGTTGGCTCCAGCCTTTGAGTCCGCTCTGGTGTTGGCTCCAGCCCCTGAGTCCGCTTCGTTGTCAGATCCAACCTCTGAGTCCGCTCCAGCGTTGATTCCAGTCCCTGAGTCTGCTCCAGTCCCAGAGTTTAGTAACGAGTCCGCTCCAGTCCTGGAGTTCAGTAATGAGTACGTTCCAGTCCTAGAGTCCAGTGATAAGTCTACTTCAGTCCCAGAGTTTAGCAGTGAGTCCGCTCCAAGTTTAAAGTCCAGTAATGAGTCAGTTCCAGTTCCAGAGTCCAGAGATGAGCCCACTTCAGTCCCAGGGTTTAGTAATGAGTCCACTCTAGCCCCAGATTTCAATAACAAGCCCTCTCCGGCCCCTGGGTCTGTATCGGAGCCTGCTCTAATCACTGAGTCTGCACTGGAATCTGCTATTACCACAGAATCTGTTCAAGAACCTATTCTCATCTCTGAGCTAACTCTAAACTTTTCCCCGGACCAGGAGTCTGGTCCAGAGTTCAAGTCAGGTGTCCGTTCAATTCCCAGTACTCAGTCAGGGGCTAGCTCTCCCCCCAGAACTTAGTCCTGTACCAATTCTCGTCCCAGAGCTCAGCCCAGTGCCATGGAGGTCATTTCCAAGTCTTTGGTCTGTCCAGTTACAACCAAGAGGGTCATTCCTGAAGCGCCTGTTTGCTATTATGTAGCCACTGAGACCACTCCGTGTTCCCTCATTGTCTCTCAGCCAGCCCTCCAGACACTGACAAACAAGCCAACACTCCAGTCGATCTCAAGCCAGCTGGCACTTCAGATGATCTCAAGCCAGCCGGTACTCCAGATGCCGGCAAGTCAGCAGGCTCTCCAGAAGGTCTCAAACCAATCAGCAATTCAGGCAGTATCAAGCCAGTCACCAATCCATGTGGTCTCAAACCAGTTGGCAATCCAGATGGTCTCAAGCCAGCCAGACAGTCTACCTGAAGATTGTGTCATCTGCTCAGCAGTGGTGGTCTACAGTTCCATTTTGGATATCTTCAGTTAAACCGTAGGGATCTCCTGCTCTGCCAGCTCCACCTGCACCTCCATGGTGGCCTCCAGTTCCACCTGATCCACCTTGGAAATCTTCTATCTTATCTGTATTACCCTGGTGGTTGTCTGCTTTGCTACTGTGGTCTTCCACTCCTCTGTGGGTATCCTTGGTCTCATCTGCTTCGGCATGGTGGTTCTCTGCCCTGCCTTGGCTTCCTGTTCTTCCGGCTCCACTCTGGTTCGCCTTATTCTGGTTTCTCCCTCCCTCCACTACAGGATGAAATGGAGGACCAGCATAAAATAAAACATTAGACTCCTGAATTCATCCGGCTGAAATGATGAACCAAGATAATGTTATTTTGGGTCACATTTTCTTTGACCTTGTGTATTTTTGTTTATGGTTTTTAAAGACGAGGATGTCACAACCTTTCCATGCTCATATCTGCATGGGCTTCTACCAAATGACAAGTAAATTTGAGATAAAATACTGCAGCGATAAATTGCATGATCCTTGACATAAACAATAAAAGATATGGGAAATGTTTTCTCCTCCCTTTTGATATATTAAGTGAATCTACACTGAACTTATCCTTATCAGTTATATGGTAGAAGCTTATACAAATATCAACACGGAGAGGTTGCATGACACCCTCATCTTTAAAAACCATAAACAATACAAGCTACAAAACCACTTTCTGTCAGATTCCTATAAATACATCACCGTCAGATGAGGAAGTTCATGAAAGCACAAGACTGACTGCAAATCAACCAGCACCAAGTGAAGAGTATCTCAGTTGAGCACGAAACGAAAGAGAAAAACCATAGAGATAATTTAATATATTTAGAGAAGTAAAAGAAAAGAAATGGACAATCAAACACCAGCAATCGGAATAATTAACCCTGCATTCACTGCCCCTCTGGATGAAAAGGATCAATATGGGACAACCAGCATGGGTCAGACTGTGCTGCCACCATACTGTCCAAACGCAGGACACCAGATTCCAATGACCAATCCCAACCCTTCTGGATATCCGAACCAGCCATACAGAGCTCCAGACGGCCCTCAGGACCCATATAACCACTCAGGGATGTCCGCATATCCCCAAGCAATGTATGTTGGTCAGACAGGGGTCACAGTTCAGCCCACTGTGGTCGTGACTCCGATGCCAGTAGTCACTGCAGTGCCCGATTACTTGTTCTACTCTATCTTTACCATGGTGTTCTGCTTTTTACCTCTGGGCATCGCTGCTATCGTCTACTCATTACACGTAAGTATTCATTCTAGTAGGACTTTTTCTGTTTCATATGTATATCTCATTCAAAAAAAAATCATAAAGCAAGCAAATTAAATGGCTCATTATGTTTAATTAATGTGTTAAATGAAGAATAAACAGTCCTGCTGACTGTTCACTGTTGCATACAAGAATTACAATATTTACAGAAATGGCAACATGCATTTGGTCTAAAACTCTGATGATTTTTATATATTTAGTAAGTTTCTTTTCAGACTAATATATATATATATATATATATATATATATATATATATAAATAAGTCTCTTCTGCTTACCAAGCCTGCAATTATTTGATCCAAAGTACAGGAAAAACAGTAAAATGTTTAAATATTTTTACTATTTAATATAAGTTTTCTACTTGAATATATTTTAAAATGTAATTTATTCCTGTGATTTCAAAGCAGATTTTTTAGCTTCATTACTCCAGTCACATGATTCTTCAGAAATAATTCTAATATTCTGATTTGCTGCTCAAAAAACATGTATTATTATTATTATTATTATTGTAGAAAACAGCTGAGTAGATTTTTTCAAGTTTCTTTGATGAATAGAAAGTTCAGAAGAACAGCATTTATCTGAAATAAAAATCCTTTGTAACATTATAAATGTCTTTATCATTTTTGATCAATTGAAAGCATCCTTGCTAAATAAAAGTATTAATTTCTATAATATATATATATATATATATATACATACACACACACATATACACACACACACTGACTCCAAGACTTTGAATGGTATAGTGTATAATGTTACAAAAGCTTTTTATTTCAGATAAATGCTGATCTATGAATCTTTCTATTCATCAAATTATCCTGAAAAATAAATGCACTCAACTATTTTAAATATTGATAATAATAAAAGTTTCTTGAACAGCAAATCAGAACATTGAAGAGCTTTGATTACAGGAATATATTACATTTTAAAATATATTCAAACAGAAAGCAGGTATTTTAAATAGTAAAAAAATATTTCACAATATTACTGCTTTTGCATATTTTGGATAAAATAAACACAGGCTTGGTAAGCAGAAGAGAATTTGTTAAAAAAAAAAACATTAAAAATCTTACTGTTCAAAAACTTTTGACTGGTATATACAGTTATGTGAAAAAGTTAGGACACCCTATTGAATTCCATGGTTTTCTGTATCAGGACATTTTATTTTATTTTTTTATCTTGTCCTTGGCAGGTCTTAAAATTTGGAAAATAAAACATCAGATGTCACATGACATATCACACTGTGCCATTATTTATTTAACAAAAATAAAGCCAAATGGAAAAGCCACAGTCAATTGCCTGTAGATCCACTTTTATCAGCAATAATCTGAAGTAATCATTTTCTGTATGATTTTATCAGTCTCTCACATCGTTCTGGAGGAATTTTTGACCCACCCTTCTTTACAACTCCAAGGTTTCCAAGGTATCCAATGTTTAAGGACACACAGCTCTCACAACAGCATTTCAGTCAGGATGAGGTCTGGACTTTGACTGGGCTATTGCACCACCTTGATTCTTTTCTTTTCAGCCGTTCTTTCAGCCGTCTCCTTTGGAAAGTCTTCCAAACATACCATACTTGTCCCATATTTTTCTAGTTGGATTGTTAGGAACTTTATCATTTAACATGTTAACTGAGGCTTGTAGAGTCTGCGGTAAAGTTTTTGGGTTGTCTGCCATATTTCTGAGCATTACACAGTCTGAGCTTCGGGTGAATTTGCTGGGATGTCCACTCCTGGGAGAATTGGTGTCTGTTTTGAATGTCTTCCACTTGTGAATAAACTTCTCAGCTGTAGAATGATGGATTTCAAATGGTTTGGAAATAGCCATATTACTCTTCCCAGATTGATGGCAGCAAAAATTGCTTCTCTAAGATCATTGCCGATGTCTTACTTCCTTGGCATTGTGTTAACACACACATAAAGGCTCCAGACCAGCAAGCTGCCAAAACGGTTGCTTTTATGGAGGTGCTCACATTTGCTAATGATCAGTTAATCAAGGCATTTGATTAGCAGTGTTTGACTCTTACTTACCCTCTTAATTCATATATTAACAGTAGGGGTGTCCTAACTTTGTAACACATGGCTTTTCCATCTTGGCTTTATTTTTGTTAAATAAATAATGACACGGTGTGATATATCTGTCACACCCTTGGACTGTTCTGTTGTGTTTTCTCCCTCATGTGCCTGTGACCTAGTTTTTCCCTGTGTTTGATTGTGTTAGTCAGTTCACCTGTGTCTTCATTAGTTGATCGTCCTCACCTGTCTGTCCCTCAATTGCCTCCCTATTTTAGTTGTAATCTGTCCTGTGCTCCCTCGTCCAGTCTACTACATCACTATGTGTGTGTCAAGCCTTCTGTGGATTACCTTGCATGGATTATATTAAATACTATTTGACTTCATCATCTTTGTGTGCTCATTATTCACTGTAGCATGACAATATGTTGTTCATCTGAGGTTTTATTTTCCAAATTTTAAGACCTGCCAAGTACCAGATATTTTTTTTTATTATGTCCTGATATGGAAAACCATGGAATTTCGATAGGGTGTCCTAACTTTTTCACATAACTGTATCTATCTGTCTATCTATCTATCTATCTATCTATGTATTTATGTATAAAGGTGTAACTACAGATGGTGCAGGGAGTGCAGCTGTACTGAGGCCTTTGAGGTGGTGGGGCACTGGCAAATATCGTAAAATACACATATTTCAAATTAAATGCGCTTATACTTGAGATTCGAAATCACACGTCATTCAAAATCTACCACCACAGTGCCTTACAGCTCAGACACGGCCACCAGAGCTGATCGCGGCCACTCTACTCGGTGCTTGTGTTTATTATATCCATGCCGCAGCACGTTTCAGAAGCATCCCAGAAGCAGCTCTCCACACTGCATCGCTAAAGATAGGTGCCTAGTCTATTTTTGACGAATGCCACTGCCTGCACAGCTCAAATACAAAATAAACAAAATAATGCCATGCAGACTAAAACAGAGCTACAAATCCTTGTCATTCATAACAGGACTTATAAGTGTATTAAAATGCCCCTATTATGGATTTATGAAAATTACCTTTTTGAGTAACACAGCTCTAAGTGAATGAAAACATCCTGCAAAGTTTTAAATCTGAAAGTGCACTGTGTATGAAGTTATTGTCTCTCAAAAGAAAGAGTGGGCTATAATTACATGGACTGAAATCTATTAAACTTTTAGCTTCTGGGTATGAGTTCCCTTTCGAATGGTATCTCCCGTTATGTGAAACGCTATGGGGAAACTCCTGTTTACTCTTATACTGAAGCCTGATTTGATCACGTTCGTGTAGCTGCGCGAGCCAATAGCGCTTCAACCTGCCAAGTCGGTTCCAAGTGCCATTTCGTCCGAATTTTTCTTCTTCAGTGATGAGATCATCTTCTCACTGACTCTGCAAGCCAGAAGCCAAAGAAGAAGCTCAGCCTGCTGCTTGACACCAAAGAAGGAGCCCCCGGCAGAGGAAGAAGCTACAAGCTTTCCCCTGTAGCCATCCAGCACATTCAAATAGCTAATTTCTGAGCACATTTCATAGCGACGATGTTGCAAATGTTGCGCCGCGAGTGTGGCTTCGTGCAGTGATTACAGATGGGCACAGTGAGTGCATCGCCTGCCTGGGCAGCGCCCACACAGAGACTGAGCTCAATGAAACGGAATGCTCTCACTGACCACACCCATCTCTGCTCACAGATTGCCTTCTTCAATGAAGAAGGAGAGAGAACGGTGGAGTCACGGGGCTGAGCAATTGGGCTTAAGTGATCTCACGCTGGCACAGGACCCATGTGCTCACTCTCCCCGCAGTACTTTGATCTACCGGTGTGTTTTACATGTGAGGATCAGCGCCCCTTGTCTAAAATAAGCGGTTTGATCCTTCCAGGTGGAACTGAGAAGAATGCTGTCACAGATGATTCTGTATTGCTGAAAGCTTCAGATTTGTGTGCGCAGCTTGCCTGTGCAACACCCACACTGAGGCTGCGCTCACTGAGGCAGACTGCTCTCACTGAGAGAGCATGAGTTTGGCCCTGCTTCACTCGCAGATTGCCATCTTTAATGAACATGACCCCTCTCCTGCTCTCACGTTTCTCTCCTCCCAGTTGCCTTGGAGGAAGAAACGGTGAACTCACGGGCTGAGCGATCAGGCTTGAGTGATCTCATGCTGGCACAGGTCTCACATGTTTCACTCTCCCCGCAGCAATTTTATCTGCCATTGTGTTTTACATGTGAGGATCAGCGTCCCTCATCTGCAACAAGTGGTTTTATCTTTTTAGGAGGATCAGAGGAGAATGCTGTCACTGATGATTCCATATCACTGACATCTTCAGATTCAAGTGCGCCGTTTGCCTGGGTCATGCCCACACTGAGGCTGCACTCACTAAGACACCACTCTCACTGCAATTAGCATGAGTCTCGCTCTGCTATTACTTGTGGATCACCTTCTTCAAGGAAGGTGGCCCCGCCCCTCCCGCTCTCACATTTCTCCCCTCCCAGCTGCCACGGAGTATGAAACGGTGAAGTCGTGGGGCTGAGCAACCTGGTTTGAGTGATCTCTTTTGCCAGCACAGGTCCCGCGTGCTTCACTCTCCCCGCAGCACTTTGATCCGCCAGTGTGTTTTACACATGAGGATTAGCACCCCCTCGTCTGCAATGAGTGGTTTGATCTTTTTAGGTGGATCAGAGGATAATGCTGTCACCGATGATTCCATATCGCTGACAGCTTCAGATTCAAATGCGCTGCTTTTGTGGGCCATGCCCACCCTGATGCCACACTCAATGAGACAGACTGCTCTCGCTCTCACGATCTGCCATTCTGTTTACATGTGAAGATCAGTGCCCTTCGTTTAACGAGTGGTTCTATCT
>JAFVLL020005704.1:0-25198 GCA_021397915.2 Tor tambroides | reverse complement strand
TTTTTTTATAAAATAAAACATACTTCTGAAAAGAGCTCAAAAAATAAAACATTCTTTTGTTTCTGTTTTGGTATGTCTTTTAGTTCTAACTGGAATCTTTGAAAGTGGATTTAGTTTTTAGAAGGAAAATAAAAAAAAACAAAACAAAAAACTAAACATTTCTCAAAAGAACTCAAAAATAAAACGTTGTTATAACTGGAATCTTTGAAAGTGCATTTAGTTTTTAGAAATAAAATAAAATAAAATAAAATAAAAAACATTTCTCAAGAGAACTCAAAAATAAAACATTCTTTTGTTTCTGGTACGTCTTTTGGTTCTAACTGAAAGTGCATTTAGTTTTTAGTAGGAAATTCAGAAAAGAAATGTGACCTTGTAGTGTTTGACTGTCTGTTTCATGTTTCAGAAATGACGGGAATTCTTGATGGGAATCAAGGGAGTTCTTGACGAGACAGCTTTGCAGCCAATTAGTCCCTAAAATCTTCTAGTGAGAAATGGGAATGTGCCAAAACTGGGTCATTGTACGCTGTTAATCCAACATGACAACTTCGCTCAATCTAGAGATTTTTCTCATTATGTTCTGTTGGATCCTTCAAATCATCATCTCTTTCAAAGTCCCTCCAGACAGTTTTGAAAGACAGCAAGACAGTTACTTACTTTGTGGCTGCCTGCTAGGATGGTATATCTCCAGATCGAACGGTTGGGCGCTGGTTTTTTGGATCACAGTCACATTGGCTCCAGTCCATTTGTTGGCTTTGGTCAAAGTGTTGGTCCTCCAGTCAGTCCAATAGACATTCCCTCCAAAGAGAGACACGGCGAAGGGGTGAGAGAGGAACTCATGGCCTCGAAGAATTTCAATCATCCCCGTGCCATCATATAGAGCGGAGTATATAGCGTCAGATCTGAGGAGGGATAAATTTCTTTCTCAATAATCATCATCGGAGTATTTTAAAGTCACATGAAATCAAAACTGTCCCTGTTCACTTTCTTAATAAACACTTTCATGCACTGCTTCAACAAACTGAATCAAATCAAATCAAGGATATTCAATCTTGTTTCACTTTGAATCACATCAAATTTAATTGAATGAATTAAACAAGATTTATTAAGTGTGTTTCAATTCAGTTCAGGTTGATTTGATTTGACAACTAGAATCAAATCAAACGTAATAAATCTTATTTAATTCTGGCATTACCTCAGTTCAATTGAATAAACTGTACAGTTTAATTAATTCGAGTTGAAAATAAAAAGTGAACTGAAATTCAAATCTGACTTGATTTTGTTTAATTCTGAATTATGAAAATTCACTTAACTGAAATGAACCAAGTTTGAAATCAAATCCAATCAACATGAAATGAATTGTATCAAACTTAAGCTTGTTTAACTTTGAGTTATAAAAATTCAGTTAAATGAACTGAGTTGAGTCAAATCAACCTGAATTGAACTGAATCAAATCAAACTTAATCTGGTTTAGCTCGGAATTAAGACAATTCAATTAATTGAACTGAACCAAGACATTTTAAAACAAATGAATTCAAACAAATCAATCTGAATTGAATAAAATCAAACTTAATTAATTTTGTTTTACTCTGATTTATAATAAATAAATTAGCTCGGAATTAAGACAATTCAATTAATTGAACTTAGTTGAGTAAATCAACTGAAAATTTTATAGTTTAACTTTGAATTACTACAATTCAATTAAATAAACTGAACCAAGTTGTTTCAAATCAAAATTAAATCAAAGTGAATCAAATCAACCAAAAAAAACCCTGAAGGGATCCAAATCAAAGTTAATCCAGTTTAACTCAGAATTACAACAATTAACTGACCTCAACCAAATTGTTACAAATCATATTAAATCAAACCAAACTAAATAAATCTAGCTTAATTTTAAATTATGACAATTTAACTGAACTGAATAGAGTCAAATCAATTTGAATTGAACTGAATCAAATCAAACTCAAATAAATCTTGCTTACAGTAACTCTAAATTGTCAATTAACTGAACTGACATTAAGTCAATTCAAATCAAAACATGAAACATGAACATCAAAAATGAGTAATATCAACTGAACTGAAACAAAATGAATCAAATGAAATCCATTTGAATTTCATTCAATTCTGTACATTTGTACTACAAAGACAGTGTACTCTAAATAAATGGGAGTATTCAGTCTAAAATAGTCTGTAAGGAGGAGTTTAGTGTTCACTGATGCTTTAATGTCAAGAGACAGTTGAGAGAAAAAGACAGAAAGAAAGAAATGCTGTTGACAGACTGAGAGAGAAAGAAAGATGTGTGATCTGAATATAGCAGAGACAAAAATGTGGCAATCGAAAGCCGAGAATTGATCAGATTCTTCATTAAGTCTCATTATCTGAATATTAATTTGGGCGCATTTGAGCCACCAAACACAAGAGGATTTGAACTAGCGCTGTGAGAAATGCAAGATGAGAGTTTATGAATGTGTCAAGACAGCAAAATTGCTCGCTGTTGCTTTGTAAAATACTTGATGGGCAAAATTATAATCAATAGTAATAGCATATCTCTGTCAGCCTGTCATTTCGTCGCCAGTGGAGGTGGATCTCGAAATTGAACCAGTACAAAAAAAACCATCAATCATTCAACAAAAAGAGCATTTGAATTTGTTACCAATGACTGAGCTCATTCCAAATTCCACCCTCTAGTTTCCATCCAAAACATTCCCTAACGGTCTTGTCTTGCGAAAAAATTTGAAAACCCAACCAAAGAGGGCACGCATGCTTCTTACCGGGCGTCCGTCCATACGATCCTGCTCTCCATGTGGTCCAAGGTCAATCCATTGGGCCAAGCGCCAGAGTCCATGTCCTTGAAAACAACATGTCGCCGTTTCCCACTCATGGAAGCGCCTTCGATGCGAGGAAACGTGGAGTCCCAGTCGGTCCAGAACAAGGCACTGTTGACGACAAAACTGGAAGTAAAGATCTACAGTACCTTAAACGGCTTTCAAACGAGGGTTACTTGCAAACCACATCCTCATTAAAAGCATTAGCATTAGCGCAATTACAAAACAGGTAAGAATGTGTAATGGCCCAATTTCATGGCAATATCCCTTCTGGAAATCATTTAAAAACTCCTTTATGGGTGATTAGACGGGTTCATTACGATTTGCAAACCACCGAATGGAGCTATCAATCACTGAAGTCGTTCATTAAAGCTATGAAGTAATTGGAAAACTGGTGCTTTGCTGTTATTTTCTTCAACTGGATTGAGAAACGCACCCTTGGCCGGGGTCCACGGCGATGGCCCGAGGGTGTTCCATACCCCCGGCGATGAGGGTGGTTCGTAATTCGCCATTCAGCTTGGACACCTCAATCTGGTCCAGGTTGCTGTCAATCCAGTAGAGATTTCCCGCTATCCAATCAACAGCAAGGCCTTCTGGAGTGGCTAGACCATGTTGGACCACCACCTCGATTGACGAAACACCTGCCGGGACAACAAACTGGGTTATTTTAATGGAAATAAATGGTTGTTAGGTTGTTACCTGGTCGGTCAAGCCCAAGATGACTCAAATTTGGCATTTGGCGAGTGTAATTTGGTACCCTATGAAGTGTGTGAAAAGAAACGTTGGCGTAGCCCTCAAGAAAAAGTGGTTCCTACTTTTTTTCCCTCTCTTTCTCAATATCTACTCATCAGTTCCTTTGTGATCTGAGTGTAAATTACTTCTCACACATTTTGGGAGCTTTTGAAGCTGTAATATTAACAGTTGGTAGACTGACTTTGCTTTTTAAGTATAAAACAGAGCTAAAAAAAAACCTTCACAATATGCTGAGCAATAATATGAAGAATAAGAATCATGACAATAAAAATCATGATTCGTGAGACATTTCCCTGCTTCCCTAATTTTGAAAATAGCAATATTTACACTTTGATCGGTGATCTTTTTGAATATAATACAGCATATACATAACTTAACATAAATGTCCCAATTAATTGTATTTTTTTAATTTATTTTATTAAAATAATAAAATAAAGGGGTCTCAGTCACTTTATTTTATATTAATAAAATAAAATAAAAACAGTATTAAATAATATATTTAAAAATAAAAAATAAGTAAAAAAATAAGTAAATAATATTTATAATAATAAAATAAATAAAAAAATAAATAAAAGTCTATATTTATAAAAAAAAAAAAAATTCATCAGATAATCTCAGTATTCATCCTGAGGGTCTTCTTCCCATAATACACCACAACAGATTAAATAATTTCATAATTGTAAAAAAGTGATTAAGTTGTCTATCTATCTATCTATCTATCTATCTATCTATCTATCTATCTATCTATCATCTATCTATCTATCTATCTATCTATCTCTCTCTCTCTCTCTCTCTCTCTCTCTCTATATATATATAATACAAAATGACTACCTTATTTTGTCAACACTATCAGCTGTTAGCAGCACTTTGAAACATCCTGGAGTGAATGCAACCTGCCGTAAATGCTAGATTTGACAATATTTATAAAATATTTTGACACATTATTCATGTTTCTACTGGTACTGGAGTGACAGGCAAGGAAAACACAATTTGTGAGAAAATAGGAGAAGCAGGAGGTTGCACCTAAAAGTACTTTCATCCACAATAATTCCTTGACAAACTTTTCTCACTTCTGCAGTTTTCAGCCCCAGTACTCAAGAATCAGTGCATGATATACTGTAAATTCCACTGAATCATATTATAGCCTGTATGGTATAATCAAGTCATAAATATTAACACATAAACACATTAGTCATAAACTATGTAAAAAAATTGTGAATCATACTGCCGCCCTCTGACAGCTTCCCACGGTAAATTTTGTCCTCTACAACATCGGTCCAGTACAGCAGGCTCT
This sequence comes from Tor tambroides, assembly GCA_021397915.2. Taxonomy (NCBI): domain Eukaryota; kingdom Metazoa; phylum Chordata; class Actinopteri; order Cypriniformes; family Cyprinidae; genus Tor; species Tor tambroides. The sequence continues at coordinate 20,329 of JAFVLL020005704.1, read as the reverse complement.
GACTGAAATGGAAATCCAAAGCGATGGTGTTCCTGAGCCCGGGTACTAACAGGCTGTAGTCGCCCCTTTGCAGGTTGATGCGGCGAATTTCGTGTCTGATGGAAAAAATGATGAATGCCTCAAAAGGATCTATAAAAAGACAGAAAACAATTGGTAAAGAGAACAAGAATGCATGCAATATGTCCTGTGTAGGGCTGTGAAAATGCATAAGCAATTGACTAGTTAGTCCTATTAAATCACAATAAAAAAAATAATAAAAACAAGAATAAATTGCTAGTTATTTGAATAAATAGCTGTGTTAATCATTTGTAGGCTAAATCACTAAATGTAAAATTGGCAAAAAGCTAAATATTACCTGTCAAGAGAAAAAAGTCAAGTTAAGAAACATTACCAAAAAAAAATTCAAAATGATAAGATGTTATTAAAATAAAATAAAATAAAATAAAATAAATAAAAATAAATAAATAAATAAAAATAAAATGTATATAATTTTTGTAGTACTCGGCAACAATTAATCATGATTAATCGTGATTAATCGCATCCAAAATAAAAGTTTTTGTGTACATAATGTGTGTATATATATATACTGTATGTGTGTATTTATATATACATAATAAATATACACAGTACACACATATATTATATAAATAAAAACTTTTATTTTGGATGTGATTAATTGCGATTAATCGTTGCCCAGCACTACATTTTTGCATTGTACAGGTAAAATTATTAATGAAAAACAATGAAATATCACAAATTAATAAGAATAAATAATCTGTAAAGCGAAAAAAAGAGAATAATCTAACCAACATTAACTTGTAACATTGACTAGTTGGTCATAATAAAATAAAACAAATAAATAAATAAAATTACAAATCAGATATATATAATTTTTGCCTTATTTAATAAACATATTTCGTAAATTACAATTTAAATTTGACTAAAATTAAACAAATTAAATGCATTACAAATCAAATTGGAAAAAAGTAAAATTGAAAAAAAAAGACAAGAAAGTGGAAAATTATTGATGAAAAAACATTAACATATCACTTAATCATCATCATCATCAATTTTGAATAAAATGTTAGTACATTCCAAGCTATTAATAAAGCAAAAACTGTTATGCGGTGTTATGTGGCACAAGAAGTCTGAGACTGGAGAGGAAACATTATGTGGATTGTAATATGAATTATAGTTGGTCGTTTCAGTTCGGACAAAAACTAAAAGCATTTTGACAGCTCTGAAAACTGAGCCGTGTGTTTCAGTAAAAGCTTGTTTTTCTTTTTATTAAAACATGTTACTTAGTGCTCTTTGCGCATCTTCTTCTCCACTCCCATCAAGTGCTCTGGAGTCTCAACTCTCTGATATTTCCCAACTCATTTCTTCTCTCTGTAAATTCGACTTGCTAAAATAAAATGCATACATATTACAGATGCATTTTACACCTTAAAACTGACTGCACAATCCTCTCTCCGAAAGTAAATATGAATAAATGTGCACTAAATTAACTTGCTTGTCATCTTGCAGCCATTTATCTGTGTCATTTACAGCCCAGAAATTCAGGGTCATTTGGTTCCCCTGAGGTTAATTGCCTTGTGGTTTGAACTGTAATCTGGTTTTAACCATATTTGGGATTGAACCTTCAATTTTCGTGTGAAAAATTCTCATCGTTAACCAAAGGCCAACCAAGATCAACATGCCGCTGTTTACCTGTACTATAACAGCTGTCTCCATCAGTTCCAAGACTCCAGCCTGGATAGCAGGAGCATTTCACAGTATTCTTGTGCTGTTCGCACACTTGGCTGCAGCGTAGGTGTTTGGTACAGTAATCCAGGACCTCGCATGTTCGGCCGTCCGAACCCAGCTGGAACCCCGCCGGACAGGAACACACGACCCCTTTACCCGGCGCGACTGAGCACTCGTGACTACAGCCACCCTTCCTCACCGAACACTCATCTGAGATGGAGAAAAAAAAGGGGGTTTTGTCAGAAAGAACAGAAGAAACTGTCACTTCAGAAGAAAATAGCAGGGTCCGAACACTGATGCGGCAAGAACTGACGGAATTCCTCAAAAGACATACGGACGAACAGCAGGGAGCCATAGACGCTTGGAGGAGCTGAAGGAAATCGCAGAGAATGAACAAACAAGAAAGAATTTGGTGCTCCCCGTTTGGTCCTCCAAGCTATACACTTCTTGGTCAGCTAGAGCGATTGGAAGCAAGTGGACTGACTCAATGACTTCTTATTTCACTCCATAGTTTCTCACGAATCCAGGCATTAGATAAAGGCTGTTTACACTGTCAGACAAAAGCGCAAAAGTTGTACCTTTAGGGGTACAACAACTTATCACTGGTAAAGTACCTTTAAAAGAGACATCTTTGTACCTAATTTAACCCTAAACGATTCAGAGTAGTATCTTAAAAAGGTATTGTCGAATTGTGAAAAAAATTCAGGGGGGATGGTGTGTTCAAGGCTAGGGGGCGGGAGGGTGTAGCTAATTTTACACAATGATTACAAAATTTGTCACATTTTTAAAAAGGTTTTTATTTAATGAAAAATTAGCCTCATTAAATGAACTATTATGTATAAGTTGTTTTTTTTCCCCCTTCTGGGGCCTGAAATGGAGGAATATTGGTCAATATTGTAATTAAACAATATGCTGAATGTGTTTTTGTGCGGCGGGCACCTTGGCTTTTAGACCTGTCATGGATAAATAAATTTGATAATAAAAGCACCAATAGGTGGCAGCAAGTCCCTGTTTTAATAAATTATTTATTGAATCATTCAAATCAAACGATTCGGTCAAAACAGATGATTCAATGCTCTGCATTGTTGTAATTAATAGCCTAGCACATTTGTGCTCACACACATGTGCAAAACATTGCTTGTGCAATGAATATGAAAACACATGGGTATTTTTTTATTGCTTGAGTTAGAAGGGAATTCTATTTGAATAGGCTTCATCATGCAGTGAATGCTTTTGGAAAGTCGGTGATGGTTTCTTGAAAATTTCAGCTCTCCTATCGTCTCTCAGTCCCAAATACAGCACAATAACATTATTTCAGGGGAATGTCTTTAAATTCTAATAAGGAAAAATCATACCTTCTGTTGTCTTCTTTTTAAAGAACTTCAAAAGTTGCGCTTGAACCATTTTGCGCGAAAAATGACGAAAACTTGCTTCAGCTTGTACGCAGCTTGTTACAGTACTGAGTTCTGATTGGCCAATCGCCGTTATTTAGTTAGTAAATTATCATAAGTAGAGATTTTTAACATTTCATTTGCATGATAAGCTTTACATAATACACACCATTAATAATCCAAAGGGAATGGTAAGTGGGGATGGTGGTTTTACAGAGGGGATGCTTTTCGTCATTTTTTTCAACCAGGGGGATGCCATCCCCCCTCAATTCGAGCCCTGGTTATATCATATTTAACCCTGAAAGATTCATAAGCTGGGTTTCCATTTGAAGTTGCAAATTTAACTTATGCGTGAAATTGGAATATCGCATAAAACTCTTGTGAATAAGCACCATTTTTATCAAAGAGAACAAAAATTCAGTTTAAAGGTGATATTCAAAAAAATATCCAAAAACTCTGACTGTTTGAAAAGGTCTACTTTTATTGGTTTTGTCATGTTGTTATTTGACTCCAAAACGCAATCTAAAGTCAAAATCATTTGATGACAGAATGATAGATAGACCAATAGACTGAAAAAATGATAAACAGACAGACAGATAAACAGTGAAGCAGTGTTGGGGGTAACGTATTACAAGTAACGCGAGTTATGTAATCAGATTACTTTTTCAAGATAGCTAGTAAAGTAACAACTTATGCGCAAAATATTGCATAAAACACTTGCAAATTGGAGCGGCGTTTTTATCCAACGAGTCGAATAAAACAAATAAACTGTCACCATTGTAATATTAATCAGATATTAAGATATTAAATAAAAAGACAAAACCAGTTCTGAACGCACGGCAAAGACTGACACGGAAGTGAAGAAACTGTTGAATAAAGCAGTTTTTTTGTTTTCTTTGCACACAAAAAGTATCCTCATATCTTCATAAAATTAAGGTTGAACCACTGATGTCACATGGACTATTTTAACGATGTCCTTACTACCTTTCTGGGCCTTGAAAATGGTAGTTCCATTGCGGTCTATGCAGGGTCAGAAAGCTCTCAGATTTCATCAAAAATATCTTAATTTGTGTTCCGAAGATGAACAAAGGACTTACAGGTTTGTAATTAATGAGAGTGAGTAATTAATTACAGAATTTTCATTTTTAAGTCAACTATCCCTTTAAGGGTACATACTTTTACTTTTAGGTACTAATATGTAACTTTTAGGTGTACAACTGTTTGTCACTGGGGAAGTACCATAAAAAAGACATATTTGTACTCTGAAAGTTCACAGTAGTACCTTAAGGGTACATATAACTATAAGGTACTAAAACTACTAAAACTTTTTTTTTCCAGTCTACTCTAGTATATCTGTTCGTCTTGGTTTTTCTTCCAGTGAAACCTCAGAGGCACTGAACTCCAAGCCTCTTCCACCCTTAGTATTGCTTTATTGTGATTTATGGCTGAAGACTTTGTACAATGTAATGTGACAGTACGCCATTGAAGTGGTCCCATGGTGAGATGCTAAATGGAAAACCGTGGTTAAGTATTAGCTAAAGTTGTCAACTAGCAGAATATAGCAGCTAGCCTCTTGGGTAATAAGCGCAATGGTGTTATTGCTAACAGTGATGATAAAGCATACATTTGTTGCAAATGGCTTTGTTAATCCTTTGTGTACAATATTAATGCACTTGAAGGGAAAACAAGTTCAAATGAACATTAAAAATCAAGTTCACTGAATAACTACTGAGACACAGAAAGGTTATATCACCATTGCTTTATCAGGATGGTGACTATTAAAATTTTTTATGTTAAAATATTAATCTCAATTAATTATGCAACAATTATAAGAAATACATGGGTTTGATTTCCCCCCAAAAATTAAGAGGCCACAGAGGGATTCAAGGTAACACCACCTTGAACAGCAAGTGGTTTCAAGGTTTAAATGAAGCGTCTAGCACTGACAGAGGATAATGTATCCATAAACCTCAAGGCAGTCATATTGGTGGAGTTGTGGAGTGAATAAAAATGTGCTAGACACTCAAATGGAAAACAACAAAGCACAGGCAGAAGAGATGTGGGGAACAGAAATAGATCACTGATGAGGGAAAAGAGCTCGAAAACGTATAAAATGGCAAGTGAAAGTACATTCAATCAAGCTAGGGTACAATCTGGCACTAGTGAAACCAAGGAGTCAAGAGGTCTGAGCGAAGCTACTAATACAGAGGAGAAAATTAAAAAAGTTCCAGCAGGGGAATAATGGCTCTTTTTTGGACTGAGAGACACTTAAAAATTCAGTTTAAAGTCTTATAGTTAAAAAAAAAAAAAAAAACTGTGAAAAGGTCTGATTTTATTATCTAGGTTTTGTTAATGTTGTTGCTTGATTAAAGACCTTGAAATTTTTATTTAATATTCAGAATTCATAAACAAAATCCTAAATAGCATGGTTACTCCAAAACACAATCTAAAGTCAAAATCATTTAACGACAGAACAACAGATAGACAGATAAAATGACAGACAGACAGACAGACAAAAAGACAGACAGACAGACAGACAGACATGGATAGATAGATCCAAGAGTGTCCAGATGTATGTCAGATCTCGTCGGGTTGCATTAAAAGCAAACTGTAATTCACAATTCATAGCATCGAGAAGATAGAAGATGTTTGGGTCCCCAAAGTCAAGTCAAGAGCGCTTTAGGCCAAAGGCCAGCAGGTCCAATCACACGTCTTCTGTAGCACTGAGAAAAGCAGCCGCAGGGCAAAACCTTGCAAAGCCCAGTGAGATCAGGAAAGAGCTGTTGATAGTTATATAGATATTTAAAGTAAAGAACCAGCTAAGCATTGACTATCTGGTTGAAACGTTTGAGTTGCATACTAACAAAGAACAAAAAACAGTGACCTATTTCTCTCCAAGATTCAATAATAATAATAATTCATTACATTTATATAGCGCTTTTCAAGGCACTCAAAACGCTTTACATACAAGGGGGGGATCTCCTCAACCACCACCGGTGTGCAGCATCCACCTGGATGATGCGACGGCAGCCATAGTGCGCCAGAACGCCCACCACACACCAGCTTACCGGTGGAGAGGAGACAGAGTGATGAAGCCAATCAGTGTATGGGGATGATTAGGAGGCCATGATGGTCAGAGGCCAATGGGCAAATTTGGCCAGGATGCCGGGGTAACACCCCTACTCTTTTTCGAAGGACATCCTGGGATTTTTAATGACCACAGATTCATTCTACAAAGCTGGGAACGTGATCTGGAGGCTCATTCATCATGATTAGTCCTATTACGTGCAGGCCAGGTCTGTTTTAAACAATATTTATCTGACTCAGAAATTTTTTGGAATGTTTCTAGACCACTGGGTTTTGACGGTTTTGTATTTATCTTGACCAGGGCGAGTGCATTCATTTCTGCCAGCGGCTAGTGGGATTTGGGTCTAGCCCAGCTTTCATTGCCATGTTCAAGATATTTTAGCAGGACATTGAGAGTGTGCTTAAAGTTAATGGGGGTTTGATTGGCCCTTTTAAAATTAATAGGGGCATTAGACTGAAATGCTGCGTTAAATGCTCTTTTCAGGCCTGCTGAACCTGATTCAGGCTACAGCTTTTCAATTCAGCAACAACACAAATGACACTATTGTTTAATTTGAAGGCCAGTGAGATATAAAGATATAATGCAATAAAACGCAATAAAATAAAACAATTTATATTAAAATAAACATTTTGAATTTAGATTGTTATTCTTAGCTTAATGGCAAAGGGAAAAAAAAGGAAATAAAGATAAAATAATTAATTGTATAACTAACATACACACACACACACACACATATATATATATATATATATATATATATATTAGGGATGCACGATATTATCGGACTGATATCGGAATCGGCCGATAATAGCTTTAAACGTAAATATCGGCATAGGCGCAATATGAAATTATGCTGATGTGTCTTGCCGATAAGAGGAATACGTTAACTCACATGTGCTCATGGTCTGCTAGCTATTAGATCACGTCAGCAGTGTGAATCATTCTTGACGCAAAGTTTTGTCTGAATGACGATTAGATTCACTGTTTTGGATCACTGCATTTAAACTGAGAATGCACGTACAGAATGACGCATAGATAGTAATAGCATGTGCAGCGGCAGCCTTATATATGTATTTTTATTTATTTATTTATTTATTTTTATATATTATAAAAATATGAGATGAGAGATTAACATTTCAGCTTTTATTTACAGGTATTTTCATCTGGATCTGATACACAACTTAGAAGATATCACCTTTTGTTTGAACCCACCCATTTTTCATGTTACCAAAAGTATTGGAACATGTGACTGACAGGTGTGTTTTGTTGCCCTGGTGTGTCCTATTAATTGATTATTCAAACAATAAATAGCACTGAATGTCTGCGCTCAGTTTCAGATCCATGCAGACTGCATTTATAGTTAGTTAGACGTGTAACCAACATGAAAACCAGAGAGGTGTCTATGGGTGAAAAACGAGCAATTGTGAAGCTGAGAGAAGATGAAAAATCAATCAAACCATTGCACAAACACTGGCAATAGCAAGTACAACCATTTGGAATCTCCTGAGGAAGAAAGAAACCACTGGTGTACTAAGTAACACACCTCGAACGGGTAGATCAAGGAAAACATCAGCAGTTGACGACAGAAACATTGTGACAGCTGTAAAGAAAGACCCTAAAACAACTGTTAGTGACATCAGCAACAACCTCCAGAGGGCAGGAGTGAAGGTATCACAATCTACTGTTCGCAGAAGACTTCATGAACAAAAGTACAGAGGCTACACCAGAAGATGCAAACCACTCATTAGCAAGAAGAATAGGAGACGAGCCTCAAAAATTCTGGGACAAGGTTTTATGGACTGATTTTATGGACCAAAGTGATGGAAAGGCTAAAGTTTGGAGAAAGAAAGGATCTGCTCATGATCCCAAACATACAAGCTCATCTGAAACACAGTGTACACAGGTGTACATTATAGTACACATTACACAGGTAATGTAATGGCTTGGGCTTTCATCGCTTCTTCTGGGACAGGCTCATTAATCTTCATTAATGATGTAACACATGACGACAGCAGCAAAATTAACTCAGAAATCTTCAGAAATATTTTGTCTGACAATTTACAGAAAGATGCAACCAAACTGATTGGGAGATCCTTCTTCATGCAGCAAGATAATGACCCAAAACATAGTGCCAAAACAACAAAGGAGTTCATCAGGGGCAAGAAGTGGAAGGTTTTAGACTGGCCAAGTCAATCTCCACACTTAAACCCTGTAGAGTTTGCATTTTACCTGCTAAAGAAGAGACTGAAGGGAGTAACCCCCCAAAACTGAAAGAGGCTGCGGTGAAAGCCTGGAAAAGCATCACAAAAGAAGAATGCAAAAGTTTGGTGACGTCAATGGGTCACAGACTTGATGCAGTTATTGAAAGCAAAGGATTTGCAACTAAATATTAAGTCTTTTTCACTTTAATCTATGTTAATTGTATCTGTTCCAATACTTTTGGTAACATGAAAAATGGGTGGGTTCAAACAAAAGGTGCTATCTTCTAAGTTGTGTATCAGATCCAGATGAAAATACCTGTAAATAAAAGCTGAAATGCTGATCTCTCGTCTCATATTCATCTTTTGATGTCAAACCCAAATGTTTTCAGTCTACAGCAAAAATAAAGGAATTGGCCTTACTGTTCCAATACTTTTGGAGGGCACTGTATATTATATACAATATATTAAGACATTTTCAGAAAATATATTTTAAATGAAGTTTCTTATTTCTCATTTTAATAATATATTTAATAGAATTTACTAACAGGTTAAGAAATTAATTTTAAGAAAATTCTATTTAAGGATGTTTATATATATATTTATTGGGGAAAATAAATGAATAAATTATTATTTATTTATTTTTTAAATATATGTATAAAATATTCAAATCTACTCCGTTTGTTCTGATAGCATACTCAAAATCTGGCATCCGGCATGGTTACCATAGGGATGACTTACGCTAAGAGTTATACAAAAGAAGCTGTCAATTTAGAAAAAGAAATTTTGGCACATGCTGTGTTCAAAACGGCTCGCTCCTTTACTCATTCACTATTCATTACAAAGAGAATGGCACGTGTGCATAAAAGAGGGAATTCAGCTGAAATCGCTTTGTGTGACTGTATAACATCATAGCTTTAGCCGTACTTCACTGCAGTCACGTCCCGAACGCCGAAAACAAAACCTGACCTGATCTGAAACACATCGGATTGTAATCTGATTTAAAACCACATATTGATTCGGTTTGGATGAGGTTTGTGAAAATCAGATTCCATGTGGTTTTTGCTACAAACAATTAAACGGATTTGAGCTGGATTTTTGCTGCCTGTCTGAACAAAACCTAATTATTTTGGTCGAAAGGAGGAAATAAATTCACAGTCAAATCTCCTCTCTGACAGACGGAACCGATATCTGATGATATTTCAACTAAATGTCATATGACTGGGGAGTATGAGAGACATTGAATTGGTTGCGTCATTCCTCATATTTGATTCATATTTTGTACCAAAAATAAGGCGATTCACAAGTAGACGGAGGATAATATATATATTTTAGTCTCTTCAGTCATTACTAACAGCAAAAAAGACCATCCAGAGTCTGTTTCTCTTCTCTCACACATCCTCAGAGGCCAGTTTTCAGTGTGCTCTCCAGTATTAATCAGTCTGGAGGAGAAAGAGTGTGTGTGTGTGTGTGTGTGTGTGTGTGTGTGTGTGTGTGTGTGTGTGTGTGTGTAGGAGCCAAGAGATGTAATTGGCTCTAAGCTGATATTCCAGGACTACCCTCATCTCACCTGAGGGAAGAGATCTCTCTCTGAAGCTTTCCTAAATGAACCTTAATACACACTCACTAAAATCCTCCAATCCCCCAAGAGCCACACACAGCATCAGAATCACTGTGTGAGAATACACACATACGCACGCACGCACACACACACAACAATTGCCACTAAAAAAAAAAGGAACAAATCCATTTATTTCACATCAAATAATGATGAAAGCAGTATATAAAGACATTATTTGGGAGTCTATATAATTATATCTCACTCTTTTACATTCTGATGTAAGAGTAAGATTCATTTAAGTGTGTCTTAAAAAGTGTCTTAAATTAGTTTTTGAAAGAAAATTGTTTAGTCAGTCTTATTCCATTTTATTTTAGTCAAGTTTTAGTAACTTTTTAGTAACTAACCCCCGGTTTCACAGACAAGGCTTAAGCCTAGTCCTAGTCTAAAATGTAAATCTGAGCTGTTTCAACTGAAATAAATTTGCACTGACTGATCTTAAAATATATCAGTGCCTTTGTTTTGTCTCAAGATGCAGTAATGTTTTTTTGTGAGCACGTTTATAAAAATTACTTAAATGTCCTAATTGAACTATGGTCTAATCCTGGCTTAGTCTAAGCCTCGTCTGTGAAACCGGGCCTAAAATTCTCAGCATTTGTCTAGTTTTAGTCAAAGAACATCTAAAGTACAGTATTTTAGTCTAGTTTTAGTCTTGTCCCATATTCGTCATGCTGTATAATGGTTAAACTGATGAAAAAAAAAGTTTTTGCTCAAAATTATCATCGTAATGATTGTTGTCACCTCATCTAATGTGCTGATTTATTACAGGCTACTTAGTATATAAATTAATATCAAATACTTATGCACTCTCTCTCTATCTACACTATGAAAACTGGCAAAACAAATGAAAAATATTATAACAGTGTGAAATTCCTAAGAGTAACTCCAGTAACTCCAAATTGCAATAGCCTATGTTTTTTTATTAAATCAGCTGTTGAGTAAGTGCATTTATTCAGCAATCACAATCGCAAACGATATAGTCAAGATCTCATGACAGAACACAGACTGGCTGAGTGACACTTTCATTTTTATCGCTAAGCTCCAGCTTGTTTGTCGCTGTTTTCAGATCATCGTCGGCGCTTCCGCAATGAAGAGCGAGCTGGTGCGCATGGTTGCCAGACTGCAAAAACTAAGCAAAGCACCAGGGAGAAAATGTATCCTTGTAACAGAGAAGCTCTGACTCGTGGATTTGAACTCTTGATATCTGGCAACCACACACAGCTTGTGTAGGGGTGTGTACAGCTGTCTGCAATAATATTTTGTCTTTTTTTTTTTTTTGGATGAAAATAATAAGAGATTTTGGAAAAGTTTTTATTTTTTGTATACATTTTAGTCTCATTTTTTATTGTCAACGAAATTGCTTGTTGATATAGTCATAGTTATCGTTTAATGACCTTATTGTCGTCTCGTCTTTGTCTCATTAACATAATGGGAAAAAAGCTAGTCAACGAACATTTTTCGTCATATATTTTGTTAACGAAATTAACACTACGTTATAGCCCTTAAAGGGATAGTTCACCCAAAAATTTTAATTCTGTCATTAATTACTAACCCTCATGTCGTTCCAATCCCGTAAGACCTTCGTTCATCTTCGGAACACAAATTATGAAATTTTTGATGAAATGTGAGAGCTCTCTGACCCTCCATAGAAAGCAACGTAACTGTAATGTTCCCAGGTCCAGAAAGGTAGTAAGGACATCGGTAAAATAGTCCATGTGACATCAGTGGCTCAATTTCAATGTTGCGAAGCTACGAGAATACTTTTTGTGCACAAAGGAAACAAAAATAATGACTTTATTCAACAATTCTTCCCCCCCGAGTTACCGTCTTCCGCCATTTTAGAGAGTATCACATCGCATACACAAACAACGCAAACGTAAACAACGCTGATTACATCGATTACGTACTTAGAGAACTCTCCAAAATGGCAGAAGACGTAACTCGGGGGGAGAAGAATTGTTGAATAAATTATGTTATTTTTGTTTTCTTTCCGCACAAAAAGTATTCTCGTAGCTTCGCAAAATTGAAGTTGTGCCACTGATGTCACATGGACTATTTTACCGATGTCCTTACTACATTTCTGGACCTGGGAACATTACAGTTGCGTTGCTGTCTATGGAGGGTCAGAGAGCTCTCCGATTTGATCAAAAATATCTTAATTTGTGTTCTGAAGATGAACGAAGGTCTTACGGGTTTGGAACAACATGAGGGTGAGTAATTAATGACAGAATTTTCATTTTGGGTGAACTATCCTTTTTTAAAAAAATTCATTGGTTCAAAACAATGCTGTTAAATGCCCATGTCTAACCATAAACCTAACCTGAAAATCTGATTGGTTGACAGCAACGTTGTTCCAATGAAGATGTTGATTCATGAATGTGTCTACATCACATTAATCCTTATATCACCATCAGTGTCAAGGGCCGGTCAGTCTTAACTAACAACCCATCCCATGACTCACCACAGTAGGGTCCCTCATCAGAATGGTCAGCGCAGTCCTTCCAACCGTTACAGATTCGCTCTGGCGGAAGGCACACAGACGTGTCATTGCCGCAGGGGAACTTGGGAGGCTTACAGACGGACACTTCACACCCCTCCTCATCCGATTGGTCCTCACAGTCGATGTCTCCGTCGCACACCCAGTCCTTACTAATGCATTTCCCTACAGTGCAGAAAAAACAAATGTGTTACAAAGGACTTTTTTTAACATCATTAACTCTCTGCATCGTTGCTCTACAAAGCTATCTGCTTTCTGCACACTTTTTCTTTAACCATATTCTAGCATATAATTTCCCATAGGGCTACATATGGTTTCAGAGTGCTTTTTGGACCTTGGTGTTTGCCGTATCATTAGTGATAATGAGGTACATAATCATTGTTTTTATTTATTTTTTACGATAAAAAAAGAAGATACAGATACATTCAAGTGCTTTCTAAAGAGTGTGTGGGGAAAAAAAAGATACTGTTAGCGAAAGTGTTTGGGAAACTGACAGTTTTAAAGTTTTAGGTATGAAACCGAATGGTATCCAGCCATTGTTCGCAATAGACTGACAGTTTTGTAGTCACTTTTTTATAATTTAATTATTTATTTAAATACATTTTCTCCAGTTTAATGTGAGACATGAGTTTCTCTGTACATTTTCATAAAGAATCCTTATCAGTTCTTCTTAATGGTGTACTGAGTAACCTAAGGTGTTTCGATTTATTTTTTGCATATGTGAGACAAGTCATTAGCGGTTCCCTCATTATCTCTCCAGACAAGTTCTTTAAAAAAGGTGAAACAGGGCGATGAGTACATAAATTACTTTTCTGTATCTTCCAAGACCAAATAGTGTCTTCACGTTCATTAGATCTTCACCGATACTTCGCTTAATCAGATTTTAATTCACTTTACTTTGGGTTTTATAGAAACTTTGTTTAGCTAGATCTCTGTTCTACCTGAATTCAGGCTAGATGTGATTAAAAAGGCAAAAATTAAAATCTTCTCCAAGTTTATGAAAGGTCCAAGGCACTAAAACATTTTGACAGTCGTTCTATAGTTTCTAGCTGTTTGGTTTGTAGCTCTACAACCTGGAAGTGAATTAGCATTTTCGCTAACAGCTTCCCTCAGGGATTTCTAATGGCTTTGCAAAAGCGGTTTTAGATTTAAGAATAAAATGAGGTTCGTGACTTCCACATTTTGTTCCACAGCATAAATTACACACAGTGACACCTCAAATGTGAAACCGTTACGTGCTTTAAATTGCTAATGTAAACATGCTAACAAGTTGCTACAGGGCACTTAGCGAGAGCAGGCAACACAGAATGAATAAGGAAGTGTTCACACAGGATGTTTTCTGTAGGGTAGTGATAGGCTTGTGATTAATTATATGGAAATAAACAATATATAATTTTTTTTTTATGGGAAAAAAAGCTTAAATTAGCCTTTGGCGCTCTTTGGCTTTTCTAGCTAATCTTCCAGCTAAGTCAAGTTGGTGTTTAGCTAGACAGATAGCCGTCATCCAGGATAATAAGTGCCCAAAACCTCTCTAAAACCAGCTAACAGACAAGCCTGAGAAACCACCTAAGACCAGGAAACCAGTTTAGGCTGGTTTAAGATGTTTTCAGCTGGTTTCTTGGGTACAGTAATGCATATGTCTTTAATTTAGCTTCATTTGGACCATTTTTTAGCAAATATCCACATACACTTGATTTATTTCCATTCATTTGGTTAATTATACATGCCTGAGAGACCAGCTAAGACCAGGAAACCAGTTTAGGCTGGTTTAAGATGTTTTCAGATGTTTTTTTAGGGCACAATAATGCAATGTCTTTGAATTAGCTTCTTTTAGGGCAAATATCCATACCTGATTATCTGCCATTAATTTGGTTAATTAAACTTCATTTTATGTAATTATTTTAATTATACATTTTAGTTGATTGACAGCTCTAGTATATTACGTCACAAATTGAAGTAGGTCTTTTTTTTTTCCTCAAAAGTTCCTCTCATGAAACAGCCTCCAGCTTTTTTAAAGTGGCAATTGCTCCACTTTCCAACCTCTAACTTTTGAAGTTCAGCATCACAGATCAATTCACACACACACACTTACCCACAAACACACACGAACACTAATACAATTCTACCTGAATCCAACTCACAAGGGTAATAAAATATTCCCGGTCTGCCTCAATCGGAAAAAAACGATGCATCTTAAACATGATTAATTCAGTCTAAAGGGAAGCAAAGCAATAATCAATGGCCTTCTGGAAGCGTCTTTTCACATCACAGTCCCATTTTCAGCTGAATAACGGTAATTCAATATAATTTGAATGAGTGCTGATTCATCACGCCACCCCAGGCCACAATCAATCGATTAATGATCATATTTATGACCCTCTTCACCCAGAGATGACGTTATAGAGAATTTTCTGAAGTGTGAAACTTGATTATGTAATGTGATAATGTGATTATGTAATGGATGTTGCTTTTTACCTGAGACCTTGCAGGTGAACTTTGCCTTGGGGTCGCACATTCTCTTGGCTCCCTCACAGGCGAATTCATCGCTACCGTCCTCGCAGTCTTTATCTCCGTCGCAGCGCCATATTTCGGGAACGCAGGTGCCGTCGCCACGGCAGTGGAACTCTTTTTCGCTGCAGTCATTAACGGCGGAGAGCGCTGATGGAGGGAAAGAGTCTTGTTGGTTAAAGTTTTGTGGTTACAAATGTTGACATTTGGAAGGTGGAAGGCGTCAGTTTTAGGTCAATGTTTCTGTGTGCTTGTTTTTTTGTCGATCATGAGCACCTGTCCTGGAGCAGGTGGCGTTCTCGTCACTGAGGTCACCGCAGTCATTGTCCCCGTCACACATCCAGTGCTCAGGGATGCACTTCCCGCTGGAGCACTGAAACTGAGCCACCGAACAGGCATGAACGCAGCCCACCTCATCACTGCCGTCCCCACAGTCATCCTCTAGAGACAGAGAGAGGAGAAAGAGAAAGAGAGAGAGAGAGAGAGAGAGAGAGAGCGGATAGATGGGAAAAGGAAGCAGCAAAATAAAGATAGAAAAATAGATTGAAAAGGAGAAAGGAATTAATAAAAAAATAAAGGAAGGATGAATGGACAGAAAGAATCGATAAAGGAGGGAAAGAAGCATGTTTACATGGAAGCAAGGAGGGAAAAAATGAATGAAGGATGGAAGGAAGGAACAAAGGAAAAAAAGAAAAAGAAAGAAAGTGAAAGAATGAAAGAATGAATGATGGATGAAATGAAGGAATCAATGATGAAATTAAAGGAAGAATGAAAGGAAGGAAGGACAAAATGATGGATGGACAGATAGACAGAAAGAAAGAAAGAAAGAAAGAAAGAAAGAAAGAAAGAAAGAAAGAAAGAAAGAAAGAAAGAGATGGATGGATGGATGGATGGATGGATGGGATCAATGAAGGAAGAAGAGTAAGAAGATGAAATTAAAGGAAGGAAGGAACCAAGGAAATAAGAAAGGACAGATGGAAGAATGGAAGGAAAAAGGAAGCAGGACAAACACAACAACAGTGGTATCAAAGACAAAAGGATGGAAAGAAAGAAAAAATGATGAAAGAAAGAAAGAAAGAAAGAAAGAAAGAAAGAAAGAGATGAATGGATGGATGGAAGGAAGGCATCAAGGAAGAAGAGTAGTAAGATGAAATTGAAGGAAGAATGGTAAGAAGGAAGGAAGGACAAAATGATGGATGGATGGATGGATGGATGGATGAAAGAAAGAAAGAAAGAAAGAAAGAAAGAAAGAAAGAAAGAAAGAAAGAAAGAAAGAAAGAAAGAAAGAAAGAAAGAAAAAGAAAGAAAGAAGAAAAATGGATGGATGAAAGTAAGGAATCAATGAAGGAAGAAGAGTAAAAAGATGAAATTAAAGGAAGGGAAGGAAGGAAATATAAAAGGAATAATGTATCAAGGAAATAAGAAAGGGCAGATTGAAGAATGGAAGGGAAAACAGAAGCAGGACAAACACAACGACAGTGGGATCAATCACATTAAATTTCTTTTTTCTTTTCTTTTCTTTTATCAGGAAATAAAGATCTAAATTGTATTTTTAGAAGAAGGGAGATGTAAAATTTCTGAAAAAAAAAAAACATGATCATCATCTAATTATTATCACCTAATTATTATTATTAAAATAAATAAAAAATCCATTCAGATCTTCATTCACTTTAGCTCACCAGAATCACAGTGCCATTTCACACTGATGCATTTCCCATTAGTACAGCCGAACTGGGTCAGCGGTTCACAAGTTGGGAAATCTGAGGAGGACACAAGAACAACAAAATCAACCCAGTGAAGGGCAAAGGACATCACCTTCCAACTTCACTCAACTTCACAAGTCAACGTTGGGCCCATGCCAGAAGAAAATGTGAACAGAATAATAAAAGCTTAGATCACGCCTTCAACTAACAACTTTTCACCACCAAGAACAACAAACGCGGAGTTTGTTTCTGCTGAACTTTACACCGTCTGTCTTATCTCTCAAGAGACAGAAGCGCTAACCTGCCTCACGCGCGTTTCCAAATAAACCGACAGTGGCGTCTTTGTGGCGTCGCACCACCTTTCAAAATGAAACATGCATTAGACATTCCCTGGTTACTGACAGGAAGTATGCGGCAAACTGACATCGACTTGCGATACGGAGCGAGCTAGCAGCCATGCGACGCCACGTGCGAACGGGGCGACGCTCAACATTTCTCAGACGGCGCACGGTCGGCTTTCCTGTGCCAGCTTGATTTTGATTTAAGGAAGCCAAGCATAAACTTTAATTACTCTATACGCGGCCCGTGTGTGTGAGAGAACTGGAGCGACCCTGGAACGGTACCCGAGGAAATTTAAACGGTAATAAGATGCGACGACTAACAGAGGAGAAAGCTTCAAATGCACATCCCTCAGAGAAAGAGAGGTGGAGATCTGCTGGTATTTCTCATCTCTCATTTACACGAGTTGAACGGTGCTGTCGCAGTCGACGTGAGCCGTCACAACGGGTTTACGGTAGGCCGTGGAGCGCTGAGATATTCAAAGCACGGTAATAAGCAGCATAATATCATGCAGAGGTGTTCATTGTTTGTTTTTTCTTTATATAATGATAATTTCCTTGACTTAGCTTTGCATTTATGATGAGGAGATCCCAGAATGCCACATTTTTGGCATTGAGCACAACAAATACACAATGTTCCAGCCATTTTTGTGAGCTACTGGTAATGAAAACATGCAAATTAATGCTATGAAGGCTCTTTATTGGCATTGATGGTTCCATGAAGAATCTTTAATATCCCTAGAAACTTTCCATTCCACAAAAAGTTTTTTTAAAGTTTGAAAAAGGTTATTTAGATTATTAAAATGTTCTTCAGACTAACAAAAAATTGTTCAAGAAATGTTTACTGAAATGTTCTTTGGACAACCAAAATTTTCTGTCTACTGAATCATTACATTAAAAAAAAAATAAAAATAAAAATTTATTCACATTGATGGTTCCATGAAGAACCTTTAACATCAATATTTCCATAAAAGGTTCTTTCAAGTGGAAGAAAAGGATCTTCACATTGTTAAAATGTTCTTCACACTAGTTCTTAGAGAATCAATTTCTCACTTGGGCCATTTTCCTGGTTGCATTCACACCGGCAGCAGGAACTCTGAAGCGGCCGACAGCGATGTCTTTATTCGCAGCATTTGCAAACATCAACAACCAGTAAATGGAGGATGCTGTGTTCAGAGCTGTTTTTGTTGTGTGTTGTGGGTTTCGTGCAGGGGCGGACTTAACCAATAAGGGAGGTAAGTGGCCGCTTAGGGCCCCGGGGAATCAGGGGGCCCCATCTGATACTGGTGAAACATATTTGCAGCGCTGAGCAATGTAGTCAATCACAGACATATGTGACCCTGGACCACAAAACCAGTCGTAAGGGTCATTTTTTTTCAATTGAGATTTATACATCATCTGAAAGCTGAAGAAATTAGCTTTTCAGTGATGCATGGTTTGTTAGGGTAGGACAATATTTGGCCGAGATAGACCCTACTCTGAAGCAGGAGCTAAATTAGTTCCCCCAAATGGAGATCCTAGAACTAAATATGTTCCTAGTTCCTGCGGTGCGAACCCGCCAAAAAGCGAGAACTTCCGCCAATAGTTTTAGCTCCTCCTGTGCGATAGCAACTATTCATTCTTAAAAACAAAGGTTCTTTATAGGCATTGATGGTTACATGAAGAACCTTTTGAAACATTTCCATTGCCTAAAAGTTTCTTCAAAGTGTGGAAAAAAGGTTCTTTAGATTATTAAAATGTTCTTCACACTTAAGAAGTAAAAATGGTTCTTTTAAAGGGGACCTAGTATGCAAAAATCACTTTTATAAGGTGTTTGAACACAGTTGTGTGGCCGCAGTGTGTGAAAACAACCAGCCTATAATTGTAAAAATCCACCCACTCATTTTTCTATTTTCCCAAAAAGTCATGAACAGTCTCTCCAAACGAGCAGTTTCAGATTCTCCCTTTTGAAACATCACTGAAGAGAAAAAGTCCCGCCCATTTGTGACGCTCTCTGCCTTATTAGCATAAACAGCGCTGAGTGAGAAGCTGCAGTCCGCCATTACTGGGGATATAGAATGTCAGCGCCAAAGAGGCATTACAAGTGTTGTGTTTTGGGATGCACCAATGAACATAGGAGTCTCCATAAACTCCTTCCATCCGAGCCGCTGAGGACACTGTGGTTAAGTTTCATTGTCTAAGGAAATGTCCTGGGATAAATCGGTAATGTCCCCAATAAGCGTAGGGATCAATACCAACGCTTCATGCGCAAACATCAGCTCCAGACAAAGTAAGTATCACATGTTTGTTTCCCAAATTGCCCTTCTGAAAGAGCTTCTTGGCACTCTGTAAGGCTAATGATGCTAAAGCTACTATTGTCTCTGTCTGTTTTCACTGGTGCTGTCTTCATGAATGATCGTGAATAGGAATGTGGTAGTTAAAAGTTGCATATGAAAGCAATATGAGTCAATCACTTGAGTTTGTTGAGCTCATAATCACAAGTAGGATTTCTAAAGTTTGTGATAGCATGCGATGTACCATGAGACTAGCTATGTTGTTATTTTTAATCGCGCCGTGCTCCCCGTCTGTGTAATTCATTCAACGCAAATGTATTATGCACAGTATAATCAGATGACTGGCTTTTAAACAGAGTACGTTTTCTGTAAAGATAACAGGCTTGTACTAATAGTGGAATATTTATTTGCAAAGGCTAGCACTGCTGCTATTGCTAGAGCTTGAGCTCTTGAAGCTCCGCCCTCTTCTCCAGGAGCACCAGCTCATTTGCATTTAAAGCAACATACTCAAAACTGCGTGTTCTGGCTCATACCTTAAAAGTGGCAATTTTAACAAGCTATAAAAAATTATCTGTCAGGTATTTTGAGCTAAAACTTCACATACACACTCTGGGGATATCAGAGACTTATTCTACATCTTGTAAAAAGGAGCATAATAGGTCCCCTTTAAGAACTGTTCACTTCTTGAATCTTTAAGATGAGCTGATTTTAATGTGTCTGCTTGTTTCAAACTCTACTGAGGACAGTTGCACCAAATGGAAGTGTAAAGACAAAATTGAGATTTTGTACCTCATTTTCATTTTGGTGGCTTAATGTGACAACTATGTTGCCACATAGAGTTCTGGGAAAACTTACTTTGTAGGTATTGTAGACACTTAAAGGGATAGTTCACCCAAAAATGAAAATTCTGTCATCATTTACTCACCCTCAAGTAGTTCCAAACCTGTACGAATGTCTTTGTTCTGCTGA